>VSMD01083898.1:0-10372 GCA_008750895.1 Mirza zaza | reverse complement strand
CAACAGCCCTCAAGCCTGTTTCCATAACCGATAATGATCCTTAATATGTCACCGCTGAATTAGAGACTCAGCAAAGACTTTTGTCCTTTGACTATTAAATGTCATTGGGGAATGACCCTCAAATTTGTCTTTGTGTGGATAAGTCCAGCAGTGCCTGCTTTTAAAAGAAATGTTGTGTCTGACCTCAAGTGCTAAAGGCAGAAGAGTAACCTGCGATTCGTGACAGACCTGGCTCCTCTTCGACTATTGACCTCATTTATAATCCTGTCAAAGCTCATGTCTCCATTCCTGCCAACTCCACTCCTGTGTTTTTGCTCATTCCTTGAGATGTTAGGAAATATCATTCTTCCTGCTGTGCTAGGCTGGGTCCCAGGTGCTCAGAGCAAAACTAAGTCTGGAGTGTTATGGCTCCTAATGTTCGTTTCTTTCAAAATACACACACACACACACACAAACGCGCACACACACATTTTCTGTAAGGCATATCACTTGCATCGGGCTGGCGGGCCCTGATGTTGAGTTGGGGTCATTAGTCCACTTTCCTCCTCCCTGTTGATCAGTAGTCATGCTCTGCCAGGTGGCCTCAGTCAGGGCCAACTCTGATCATCACACAGTCTAACAAATCTGAACTGCAAATCCATAAAGATCTTTTTTCCTTATGTGAATTTAGGTTGGCAAATAGATACGGGGTGAGGATGAGAGGAGGGAGTACAGTCTGATGACACACAGCAACTGCATCTATAAAAGTAAATTAAAAAATGTCCTTCTGTGGGTGGATCCTTACTTCAAAACTGCAAGCCCCGAACAGACCACTCCAGTATTAATAGTTCTCAGAATTCCAGACAGTTTCCACCTACAACAGCTTCTGAGAACTTAAAGGGGCAGCTTCAAAAATATTAACATCAGTCTGCACCGGCTTCTGCCCCATGAGTGTGGTGCTACGCCCACCCTACCCAGTGCGCACACGACCCGAGGAAGGGGACAGCACTGTTCCCACCCAACAGAGGGAGAAATGGGCTGAAGTGTGAGGCTATGCGTCAAGGCACGTCTGGGTTCAGAACCACATACCCTGCGTGCCGCGCTTCCTCACACTGGCCGCGCTGCTGCTTCTCTGACCAGGCTGGTGCTGCTGCGAGTGTGCAGAAAGCCCTCGCCGTCCTCCTGCGCCTCCATCCCAGCTTCCATCCCCACTCTGCTGGCCCTGTCCTTCCTACAGCCGCGTTCGTTTGCTTCTCTCCGACACGGAAAAGGCCTGTGCCAGCCAGCCTCGTGGTTCTTTAATTCAGTCCCACGCATGGTGTCTTTGTGCTCTCGTCTTTTACCGTGCCCTGGTGTTATGGATGTTGGAGGTAAGCGTCCAGCTCTCTCGCAGGCACTCCCGGGCCCTCCTCCTGCCTCTCTGAACGTGTTTCCCAAACCCCCGTCTTAGAACAAGTTCTCTAGAGGTTGGATCAGAAGGATTTTTGTGGTAGCAAAGACATAGAAAAGTGATAGATCTGCTAAATATTTTGTATTAGGGTTCTCTAAAGAAACAGAACCAATAAGAGATTTTATACATACATATATATATATATATATATATATATATATGTAAAGGAGATTTATTATGGGAATTGGCTCATGCGATTACAGAGGCTGAGAAGTCCCACGATCTGCCTTCTGCAAGCTGGAGACAGAGGAGAAGTATAGTTCAGTCTGAGTCTGAAGGTAGCCTGAGAACTGGGGTAGGAAGACTTTGGATCTCGCTATGACTCGAGTATACTAGTGGACTTTTCAATTTACATAAGAAAGTACGTTATCTTTTTGTTTAAGCCAGTTGGGTTGATTTTCTATCACTTGGATACAAAGGCTCCTAACTATTGCAACATTCTTCCCATGAGTCATTAGATGGTTCCTCGTGCAAAAGGATTGCCCAGATGCTGTTGTCAGACAAACTGACCCCAGAACACCCCTCTGCTAACATATGCCCCTACATCCAGGATCTTGTCTACACGCGAGAAATGGCTTTGTAAATAGCAAACTGAGTATCAGTGTGTGAATACTGCTACCGAATAGCAGCATTCATATGCCTCAGCGTGAGTTGACCTTCTCAGTGTGACAGCTGAGTAAGGACAACGTATGAGGCTCTGGGTACAGCTTCCACAGGTGGGATGGAATGGGGTGTTAAGAAGAGGCTGCAACTGATAGATGTTTAGACGTGAACATCTTAATTTTGCCTCATACCATGTTTCCATTGATTGATTTTTTGGACCTGAACCAAGAATAGCAGAATTGAAAACTTAATAAAAACAAAACCCATAAAGTGAAGAAGATTCTTCATAATAGCCCAAGTGAGAGTAATGAAGTGAGTTAATCTAATTTGAAGTATAAACAAAGTAATTACTTCACGCAATGGGACTGACTCATTTTGTTTCAGAACTAAATACCACCAAGTAGAGGGTAGATCAGGGAATCTGGCCTAAATATACCCAGGGGTGGGAGAGAGGGATGTTAATTAGTCCATTAGGGGACAGAAGATAAAGAAAGAAGAAGTTCTCCTATGGCAACCGACCATAAAGTTTTTTAAAAGAGATAATTCAAATAGCACTCAACCCACAATGCATATTATGAGAGGCTCATTGGGAGAAATAATGTAGATTTTAAAAATTCACTAAAAAATGGAATTCTATTTTCTACTTATGATTAGACCTGAGTTTTCAGGGCCAGGCATATTAATTGGCTTTCAGATATTAAGTTCTGTGGAAAGAGGGAACATTTTTTAAATTTTCTTTAAAATAATGATTTCCATCATTTTTCATGTCATGTACACAGAAAATGACAACTGGTTGGGCATGGTGGCTCATGCCTGTAATCCTAGCACTCTGGGAGGCCAAGGCAGGTGGATTGTTTAAGCGCAGGAGTTCAAGACCAGCCTGAGCAAGAGCAAGACCCTGTCTCTACTAAAAATAGAAAAAAAAAATTAGCCAGGCAAGGTGGCACATGCCTGTAGTCCCAGCTACTCGGGAGGCTAAGCCAGTAGGATTGTTTGAGCCCAGGAGTTTGAGGTTGCTGTGAGCTAGGCTGACGCCACAGTACTCTAGCCTGGGCAACAAAGTGAGACTCTGTCTCAAAAAAAAGAAAAAAATAAAATTATAACAAATTTATGGCACTATGATAAAAGGACTAGGTCATCTGAGACAGAGGTTGCTGACCTGGGCCATCCCAGACCCCGTAAAGATTGAGGGACACCTCTTTGCACACAAGCAAGCTGGGGCCACCAGTTAAGAAGCCCCAGTCAAAGACTGTCTGTGGCACAGAGCCATAGACTGAGCCACTGAGGCCACATGGGGGAGAGGACAAGGCACTGGACTAGAAGGCAAAGAGCAATAAGTTGGTTCTAGTCTGTGAAGTCAAGGACATTGAACAAGGGCCTTAACCTTGGTGGGCCTCAATCAGCTCACGTGCAAAACAGGTGAATGGCTTCCTACCTTCTCTCCCTTACAGGGTCACTCTGAGGATCAGGAGTATCATGTTCGTGAACATCATTCGCAGCCATAGAGTGCTACAGAAATGTGTGGCCAGATGAGGACGATGGGTGTGATAATACTTCCTCCCCAGCCCCACCCCCTCATCTGGACCACTTTTACTTTCAAGAGTCCCCTGCAGTGGACAGGAGGTGACACCATGGAGAACAATGCAACTGCAGAACCTCAAGTGGCCGGGAGCACAGAGTGTGGGAGGCCACTCTGCAGCTGGGCTTCTGAGTTGGGCCAAAGAGCTACAGGGGTTTTGGCTTCCTGAGCACCTCTGTTGAAACTCCCTGGGGAATTTTGCTTTATGAAATTCCCAGCAACTAGAGATCCCACTGGGTTGGTGAATAGGAGCCTGGAGGCCTCCCTGTTGGATGAAAAGATGTGTTTGAAGTCTGCTGGGAAGAGCTGTAGGAGGGAGCCCAGGGTTCTTCCACGACTCCCACTGTGCATTGACAGAAGCTGCCCCTACCACTGTTTATTGCCAATTACTTTTGCCTCCACGGCCAAAGAAAATATATCTGAAGTGAGCCGTTTGAATTAGACCCATCTTTCACTAGCGTCCACAGATAGTGAAATATTAATGAACAGGTGGTTGCACAATAATTCAAGATTGCATTAGAATTGATTTTTATAGGCTAAATTATTAACACCAGAGGTCCTGACATATATTCTGGTAGAGTTAGCAAACCCAGAAGCCATTAACATCAACACAGAATAGCTTTGGAAGTATCAAACGCAGTGTCATTTTGCTGGGAATAAAGTGGCAGGTAAAGGGATGGAGATCACATCTCACACATCTCTGGAAACAAGGACAGCTAATTTTGTAATGCACTTTCAGAAAAATCTGTGGCAATCCCTTTTCTGGAAATTTCTAAATTTCTTTTCAACCTGGGAAGGGCGTTCTGTGATGTTTACTCGAGTAAGAAGGGATGGAGGAGACACAGTCATTCTTCTGGAAGTCACATCTGTAAATAGAGCAAATCTTAGGATCCCTCAAATTTCAGTCTATGCGTAGAATTACAGTAAAAAAGGCACCATCTAGCAGCTAAATAGTAACTAAAAATTGTTCCAATCATGACTGATGCCTCACAAAGGTTATTCTTCAGGTATCACTTCTCAAATCCTTTCCTCCAGACCACAGGGTTGTCCTGCTCCTCCCTTGCGTCGGTGCTTGTGCTTATCAAAGCCTAAACCTCTTCTCCTGCCCCGAACAGCTCTGTAAAATAGATGGACCTTGCTTAGATTCTGATTCGAGCAAACCAACTGCGATGCAGCACTTTGAAGACAAAGAGAAAATTTGAATTTAGACTGTGTATTAGATGATACCAATAACTTATTGTTAGTTTTGATAGGTATTGTGGTTATTTACGAAAACACCCCTGTTTTGGGCAATGCACCTTATGCAGAAGGGCAAAATGACATGATTCTGAGATTTGCTATAGCAAACTTCAGCCAAAATAAAGGAGGAATGAAAGAAAATGGTATAGGTGAAGTAAAAGTGGGAAAATACTAAGAAGTCTGGAATTTGAGTGGTATTTGAAGTTCATTATACTATATTCTTTATTTTTGTGTATGCTTAAATTTTTTTCTAGGAAAATTCTTTTTAAAAAGAAGTTCTTTTTAAAAAGAAGTACATTTGAATGCAAATATACTCAGAATATCATGAGAGAAGACAAAAACAAATTAGAGAAATATATTTGAAAACAATAATAAAAGAGGCATTTTGTTGTTTGTTGACAGATAAGTGCATCAAACAAGGCTGACATATTTGAGTACCATTCATGGAACCAAAGGTCAAGGGTGTAGTATGAGGTATATTTCAATGCAAAGTATTAAAATTATAGAAGCAGGATTGTGCATATATTTCAAGCTCTTATAATTCTTTTAAGCCTGAATGGCCTAGCCCCATTCATAAAGTATTTTCTAAATTTATATTGCTCTTAAAACTAGCAATATCCTATTAGTTAATTTATTTAAAATTTTTAAGGAGACAGATTGCTTATAAAAGCCACTCTTGAATTAAGTAAAAAATAGTATGAGGTGAGGTCGGGCTTCAGGAGAAAGGGAAGTTGTGTTAAAACTGTTCAAGATGAAATTTAACCTCATATTTTTAAAGCATCACTTTCTGGCAGAATTCATGATTTTCCTCCTACACTCTCCGGTCTGTGGTCAGTATCTGGAAGAAAGTATTACCTCTCATAAGTGAGATTTTAGAAACTAGCATGGATTCTAAAAGGAGCAGCCATTGGAAAACAAAAAACATTCTCAAGATCCTCAAGGAGTTTAAAGAGATCCGACGTTTGCAACAACACAAATGAACCTGGAGGACATCATGCTAAGTGAAAAAAGCCAGCCACAGAAGGACAACTACTGCATGATCTCACTTGCATATGGAACCTAAAATAGTCAAACTTGCCGAGTGCAGTGGCTCACGCCTGTAATCCTAACATTCTGGGAGCCCGAGGCGGGTGGATTGCTCGAGGTCAGGAGTTCAAAACCAGCCTGAGCAAGACCTCGTCTCTACCATAAATAGATAGAAAGAAATTAATTTGCCAACTAAAATATATAGAAAAAATCAGCCCGGCATGGTGGCGCATGCCTGTAGTCCCAGCTACTTGGGAGGCTGAGGCAGAAGGATTGCTTGAACCCAGGAGTTTGAGGTTGCTGTGAGCTAGGCTGATGCCACGGCACTCACTCTAGCCTGGGCAACAAAGCGAGACTCTGTCTCAAAAAAAAAAAAAAAAAAGTCAAACTCACCAAAGCAGAAAGTAGAATGGTGGTTGCCAGGGCTGGGGCTGTGGAGGAAATAAGATGTTGGTCAAAGGGTACAAAATTTCAGCTATGCTGAAGTTCGTAAGTTCTGGAGACCTATCATACAGCTTGGTGACCACAGTTAACAAGACTGCATTGTATACTTGAAATTTGCTAAGAAGGTAGATCTTAAGTGTTTTTACCACACGCACACACACACAGAAGGCAACTATATGAGGTGGTGGATAAGTTAACTAGATTGATAGTGGTGATCTTTTTACAGTGTATACATATATCAAAGCATCAAGTCATATACCCTATAAAATTTCTATTTGCCAGTTATACCCCAATAAAGCTGAAAAAAATAAAAAATAATGAGAACTGATATTTGTACCCAATTGCTGCTAAAACCACAAGTTTCATTTCAAAACTATTCGAGAAATTTGGATTGACCTGCCCCATGCTGTATGAAGCGGGGCCAGTATAAGGTCTTGCATTGCCAATCACTAAAGCAGATCGCTCAGAAGCAGGGAAACAGGCTGGGCTGAGCAGAATATTGCCTAAGAAAGAACAATCAGATCCTTTCTATGTCTCATAGCCACAATATTTTTCCAGCTTTGGCTCTTATTTGAGCAAGACCTTGTGTATCAGACATCGATCTAGCCAACTGGCTTAGTGGAGAATTTGCTCAAATTAGTTATATAGCAACTTGTTGGCGAAAGGGGAAATGACTGCTTGAATGTTTCAGACTTAATGCTGACATGTGAAGACCTGAGCCAGGGGAATGAAGGCTCCTCCGGCTCTCGAGGTAAGACAAATACACAGGACCAGGAAAAAAGTGAGCCATCATGTTAGACACATGTGATTATGTGCAGAGATGTTAAAAGAGAAAAAGACATTTAGTCATCAGGGAGCAGGTGTTTGACTTAGACCTTAAAGGACTGGCAGGGTGAATCGGACAGAAGATATAACAGGAGCAAATGCACAGAGGCTGTGTGTAGAGCGGGTGTGGGGGACGGGGAGGAGGTCCATTTGGAACACAAGATTAAGTATAAGGGAGTACAAGGCCCAGAAGATTTATGGAAATTCCGGAATACCAGAATGGGATTGTTAGGTGTTAGGTAGACACTGTGTGGGGTCATCAAAGATTTTTAAAACATGATCAGAGCTGCCCTGTTGAAGGTAAATCCAGCAGTGGTAAGTGAAATGAATTGATGTAACAAGAGGCCCCACGATCATATTCACCACTAGTATTGAGTACTTGGCAGGTGCCACTTTAAGTACACAACATGATTGAACTCTCAGAGCAAGAATTCTATTAGGGAGGCCACTTTATAGATGAGGAAATTGAGGGATAGGGTGATTATACAACTTGCCCAAATTCTTACAGCTTAAAGCAGTAGAGACAGTATTTTAATCTCGACACGGGGACCTGCTCTTGACTGCTTCCTAAGGAAGCTAGGAGGGGTGAGAGCTGACGAAGGTCTGAAATATTAATAGGAAGATGGTGATGGTAAATAAAAAGAGGGGTCAAACTCTTAGAAGCAGGATTGGCAGGGCTTAGCAAACAATTGCCTGCAGAGGTCCTTGACTTGGAGCCTGGGTGAAAGGAATGATTAGTGACTTTATTTAAGTCACTAACTTAAATAAAGACACCAGAAGACAGACCTCGCTTAGAATGAAAGATCACTAACATGCTTTTGGCTATGTGAAATTTGAGATTCCAGTGAAAATATGCAGCAGGCCACTGGGAAGGTAATTTGGTTGCTAAAGGAGAAACCGAGATGTCAGGTGCAAGCGGCAATGAGACAAAGAGGCATAGGAGGGTGGCAGAAAAGAAAATCAGCCCAGGTTTTCCTTTTCTCCTTGCTCAGCTCAGAATAGAGATACCTTTTGAGTTTGACAGCCATGCCCTCTCCAACCATCCACCCCTATTTAGGAATGAAATGGAGAAATGTAGGACAAAAGTTTACAAATCGATCATGTGGAATAATTCTTTGACCTCCCATGTCTGGGAGGAAGAGAGGCAGCTCCAGGAGAAGTGTGAGGACTCTAAGTAGAATCATGAGTCTCTCTGCTCTGTGTTCCCCCAGAATGAGACAGGAATGCGAAGGCCTGGTCAGTCTTCCAGGGATTCACCACCATCGCCGGCCAGAGCGGGCTTGGCGGGGCTGACCCAGGTCAGGGAAGGCAAAGCCTTGGTTTGGAAGGCGAGGCGAGGCTTCCAACTGGTAGGATATGCCCTCTGAGACCCTCCATCTGAGGAGTCAGTCGGTTCTTGACTAAAACATCCTAAACAACAGAAAGTGCACCAGGAGGGCAGGATTCCATGGCTGAAGTCCCCAGCCGTCCCTACACACGAATGACACAGTGTCAATGGGAAGGAAAGTAAAACAATAAACACAGACAGAGTTTGTGCAATCCCATCTGAGTCAAGGAAATCACCTCATCACTCTTCTCTGATGGACAGATTCCCATCTGAGTTTATCATCTTCCTCACAACTTCCCTCAGCTCCAGCCAATGTGCATTCTTGTGTCGAACTGCATGTTCATGAGTACATGACATGTTTCTCTTATGAGTATTTGGGGTTATCACAGGACAGCTCCCCCACTACAAACTTGGAACTGCAGGAAATAAGATTGCCTTATGAGGACAAAACTTTAAAGTGAATGCCGATGAATCAGAGGAGAAATACAGGAAATCACTTTAAATAACAAATGTGTTCCCGGGACAGTAAGACTTGACTGATGAGATTAACATAGCTAAAGGAAATGCATCCATGAGAAGGGGAGTTCTACTCGGTTAGGAACAAGGCAACCACATTCAATAAGTATTTGTTGAGTACCTACTATGTGCCAGCAGTGAGATCATATTCGAGTTGGGGAAACGGAGAAAAGCAAGTGCATATATGACCGACTACCCAGCAATGATATGTGGGTGTGTCCCGGGCAAAGGGTCCACAGAGCAGACAGCATCTAGAGCAGCAGCAGAGATGTGCTCATTCAAGTCTGAGCCACATTTGGGAAGGGTGCTTGTACGTACGGCCCCAAATCGGCATCTCCAGCACCTACTGGTGATATTTTGACCTACCTAATTGCTCTTCTGTTGATTTCGCTTGTGTGATTTTCATGAAGACATACATAGAGAAAAGAGCACATATCAAAAGTGCTCCAAACTAAGCACACCCAGGTAAACAGCACCCTGAGTCCCTCCCTGTGACCCCTGTCAGCCCTCCTGCCACCAAAAGGTAACCACTATCCTGACACTAACACCAAAGAATCGTTTTGTCTGTTTCTTAACTTTACATAAATGGAAATATATAGTATATACATAGGGTCTGGCTTCTTTTACTCAATATTACGTCTGTGAGATACACTTCATGTTATTGTTTGTATCAATGAGTTATTGTTTGTATCAATGAGTGATTGTTTGTGATCAATGAGTACTTTCTCACTGTCATATATTTCATTGTATGATTATATCACAGTTTATTTACCCATTCTATTTCATGGACATCAGAGTCATTTCCACTATTCTTTTAACAAGTTATTTTCCTGCATAAATCTGTTAGAGCTGGTTTCTGATGTTTGCAACTAAGAATCCTGCCTGATACATATTTGCTTTAATTCTAAATTTTATTGGGTTATCTAGGTTTTTAATGACCAAGAAAGTGTTTCTTTACAGAAATTCTTCCTTTTTAACTATGCTTTCGAGGACGTAGACATTTTCTTCATCTGCTAGTTGGCAGAGAATATCAACTTACTATGTTTCAGCAGCGAGGCCCAATGATCAAAACTAACATCCCATGCAGATAAAGCTCTGAGTTCCCAGCTTCAATACAGTACTCTCTGCAACAGCAGCTGTAACTTGTGTTCTCTTAGGTTGCTAAACAAGTTGGTTGGGAGATTTCCTCCAGGGGGGTCGGTGAAATGACTGCTTCCGGGCAGCTTGAGTGGCTTCATCTTGATTACACGATACCAGAGGTTTTGAGGTTGTGGTTTTCTGCACGTTCCCCATGTCCCTGGCTGCCTCTCTCGGGAACCCCAAAGAGCATTATTAATAGGTAAACACCATCCGGTGAAAAAGGAAAAGAAAAACGCAATTGAAA
>VSMD01083894.1:0-15467 GCA_008750895.1 Mirza zaza | reverse complement strand
CGGAGAGGGGTTGCTGGGCTCGGACCCTCCCCCTCCTTAAACTGCCGCTGCCGTGTGCTCTGGAGAGCTCAGTGTTCCCTCTCTAGTCTCCTCTCCACACGGCTTTGTCCCGCGCTGCCACTTCTCACCAACTTCAGGTACCTCCCGGCCTGCGTGGGAGTGGAGCTCGGTGCGGGAGGGGGTGTTGCTCAGCTCCAGGTAGGGCTGGCGCCACTGCCAGCCGGCAGCGGCTTAAACCGCGCCTCGCTCCCTCCCCGTTGTGTGCCTCCGAATCCCCGATTTTTACGGAAGAATAATCGATTCACCTTTGCTTTAGGCTGTAAATGGTCTTATCCCTCCGTTTCCCGGTGGATGTCTGCAGGCTTGCGAAGCTGGTCCTGTGGAAGTGCGGATCGCTCGCTTGTGGCTATCTGCTTTCTTCACTTTTCGCTCTGGGAGCAGAGAGCCAGGAGGGCACCCCTAATCCGCCATGTTGGAACCCCCCTCACTTGTCAAGTTTCTTAGCTGGCTTTTTATTATATAAACTTACCAGAGCAGGGACCTGTAGGTTTTGTTTCTTGTTTGACCTAGAACAGTGCTAGCAAATGATATGTGCTCATGACTAAGAGATATTTAATATTACAATGGGAGTAATTATAGCGGCACCACAATTTGGTCTAAAGTCATGAATTACAGATTTGAGAGATTGGGAGCAGTCCTGGGTCTTCCTACTTAACTTGTATACTACCACAAGAGGGAGAACAGTGGGAAAGTACTAGATAAAGCAGGAAGGATAGTAACTGTCTTATGTGTGTATTTCAAGGTCGTAGATCTACTAGTATCCATGTGCAGGTCTGCGTTGGAGTCTCCTAGAAAAGTTGTCATTTTCGAGCCATATCCTTCTGTGGTAGATCCTAACGATCCTCAGATGTTGGCCTTCAACCCCAGGGTAAGTTGTGATCCTAGCACATCAGTCACAAAGCTTGCTTTAACAAGAATTGAGATTTTAGTCTCATTGAGACTAAATTGAGATTTTAGTCTCATTAGCTCTTCTATCTAAATCTCTATCTCTTCAAGCATATCTGTGATTATTTTAATTTTATTGTATATTTTTGGAAGTTCTGACTTACATAACTTTATTTTAATTTTAAAGATCATGGGTAAAGGTACAAGTGTTCCTTTTTGTGTGTGTGTGTGTGTGTGTGTGTTTTCACTTCAATCCTCCCTTCCCCTTTCCCTTCTCCTTCCCCAGCTGTCTGAAGGTTAGCAAAAGTTGAATTCATATTGTTAATGGACCAGCATTTCTTCAGAAAATAATTTTATAAGTATTCATGAAGATTAGGGAGAATCCTTCTAAATAACAAAATTTTCAAATTGCATAAGACTAAAAATTGCTTTAGTTTCTATTACTTGAAATAATTTTATAGAAATAACTGTATCAAATTTCCTTGGAATAATTTTCCTTCCTTCGTAAGTGGTAACAGTACACATATTTACTACATCATGCTTAAAAATGAATTATCAGTTGGGTGAGTATATGCTGTCATTGGCACACTGCCAGCCATACTCTTTTGGTAACAATATTCTAATCAGAAGAAAATAAAAGCAATTGTGAACCTTAAAGTGGATATTTGTATTTTAGAAGGATTCTGTGCTTACTTTATTCATTGTGGCTAAGTGTTTTAGTGGCAAAATCTGAATCAAGAGCCCATTATCTTTTTTGTATTTCTAGATTTTACGCTGTAGACCGAATATGATTTTGTGTGCTTATATAAGGACTGGCATTGTCTTCTTTTTTGCTTCCCTCTTACTCAAGTCATAAATCCTTTGTCCTTGAGCCATCTTATTATAGGTCTTCCCTTTTATTCACACAGTCATTGCTTTCAAGTTGACCCCTAGAAAAATTCACATACAGAAATAATGTGTTTCTCTAGTGATGTGTAGATTTGCAAAGGCTTAGAAGTGAATATTGGTTTTTAAAATTTTTTTATATTAAACAGAAAAAGAACTATGATCGAGTAATGAAAGCACTGGACAGCATAACTTCTATCCGAGAAATGACACAAGTAAGTATGTCATCTTCTGGTCTTTTACCTAATATTTTTCAAACGTCTTAGCCATGTAGTGAAATGTATATTTTTCTGTTATATAGGGTATAATTAAAATCATTTTAAGAATTGTGCTTTATTAGGATGTGTTATTAAAATACAACAGCATAGCAGCATGCTAACCCTGTGACTTTGGGACAGTTAGTGCATAATTACAATCCTAATACTGTGCTCTCAAACTCAGGCAAGAGCCTTGAGTACAGATAGGTATGTCTGGATATTTTAGGGCAGAGGTCAAATCTGGCACCATCTTCCTAGAATGTCAATTTTAATTGATAGTAGCAATTTCAAAACATTTTAATTTTAAAATAGAAACAGAAATATTCTTTAAAATGAAAATTTTGCATAAATATTTTAGATATAACACAGAATCTCAAAACCACTTTAGAAGATGCCAAACTTCCTGAGAGTATGAGTATACATTTTTGGTCATTAGGGAGGCTTTGGTGGGTAAGTTTGTTGAACAAGGATCAAGGGTTGTTATGAAAATCTAGCACATTCCTGGGCTGTAGTCCAGTACTTGGAAAAGCTCATGCTATTGAATTATTGAGGCCCTTCCACTGCCAAAGATTTGGAGAGAGGTTTAAAACTCATCATTGTAAGTAGATATTAATAATCCAAAATTGACAGCAACACACATTATGTGTATAGCTTACACATAGTGGTTTCAAGGGCTTGCGCGACCCTAGAGACCCTTGTAGGCTTATGATGAGCATTACCCTGGGTCATTTATTTTCTCTGGAGAAGGAAAAGGAGGATGAATTCTCCTGTCCCAGGGGCTACTAAGCTTCTACCTCACTCCCTCCCTACTCCTCACTCCCAGCACCATCTCCTCTATTTGAAGACAGTTAAAGAGTTCATTTTTACATTTCTCATTTTGATTCTTAATTCTTTTTGTCCTTATTTATTCATGTGGTCAGATATTGATTCATTCAACAAAACTGTATGTGTCAGACAAATGGTAAACAAGAGATCCATTAATTCACAAGTGTTGTTACCGCCATCTCTTCCATTTGCATTTCTGTACCCGTACCTTTCTGTATTATTTGAATTCTTTCTCAAACAAGCATTAATTATTTGCATAGGAAAAGAAAACAATAAAATTCATTTCCATTTCAGAGAAAAAAGGACTTAATGCAATATCTAACACAAAGTTAAATAAACATTTTTAGTCATGAAAAAGACTTTGGTATAGGGTATTTATACTATACCCTAGACCCTGATTATTCTTGGATTTAAAAATAGCTACAGACTCTGACTCCGGAATCAGCTTTCTGCCAAAAATTGCTTCCTTTATTCTGGGTCATGCGTAAGCTATTTTAATAGGAGGCAATGTAGACGACTGTCAGCCTAGGAAGTTAGAGGCCAAAATTGTATAACTGGCTTCTCAATGAGTGTGGCCTGTGACCTTGGGCAAGTTGCTGAATCGCTTGATGCCTAAGTGTCTTCACTGCGGAGGTGGAAATAGTAACACTGCAACCTCTTACACTGGGACTTCATAGGGTTGCTGTCAGGTTTTATTGCATCAAATTCTTTAAACCTCTCTGAATAAATATAACATTATACTGTCCTGTTTGCTAGAACATACTGCCCTAGCAATAGCACTAAATTGTCACAGATTGTTCTTTGTTCTATAGAATGGTTAATTATGTGGGTAACTTCTATTAAATACTCTTTAAAGAGGGGTCCTTTTTATGTAAATTGTGTCCAATTTTCTACACTTAAGTCTGTACCCTCAGATATGAACAACATGAGTAGTAGCTATCACGAGTTTTGCTTTATTATTAGCTAAAAGTTAAAAATGGCCTATAATCCAGCACTTTGGGAGCCTTTGGTGGGAGGCTTGCTTGAGGCTTGGGCTCATAACAAGACCCTGTCTCTACAAAAAATAAAAAAAATTACCCAGGCATGGTGGTGCACACCTGTGGTCCCAGCTACTCTGGGAGGCTGGGACAGGAGGCTCACTTGAGCCCAGGAGTTCAAGGTTATGGTGAGCTATGATGACACCACTATTGCGCTCCAGCCTGGGCAACAAAGGGGGGCCCTGTTTCTAAAAAATAAATAAATAAAATGGTCATTGTCAAAGAGACACTTTACAGAATACTCTTTAAAAGTGGCAAGACAGATTTTTATTCAGAGAACTGCAGTAGGGAAGAGAGACTGCAGTACCAACTGAGCTCAAATCTAAGACAACGGTTACTGAGATTTTTAAAGGTAGAAAGAGAGGAAACAAATGAGGATAAGGGGAAGTGAAAAAGCAGGGAAAGAAAGAGGGGACTAGGGGAATTATGTGGAAATGAAAAGTTACGGATGAGGAGTAAGTGGAGAATTACTGAAAATGGTTTGGCAATGTAGGCTGGTACAGTATACCTTTTGTGGTTTGGCAGGATTGTGTTTTCTTGAGAAGAGATTTTCTTGAGACAGGAGGTCTGGGGAGGTCACCTTTAGGGATGTGACCTGTGATAAATTGAAGCCAGGCCAAAGGTCAAGTATCTCAACACAGTGTTTGGGCAAGTCCTTTGTGCAGCATGGAAGTTCACAGTTCCCATCGTCTTGGGAGAAATGACTTGGCTGATTGTTGCTGTTCCCATGTCAAGCCCATTCAGGTTTAACTAGATGAGGCATATCGTTCAGTCTGATTTTCCTTTTGTAAAAAAGGAAAAATGAATTTTTAAGAAAAATCAAGGGTATAATGACTTTTTTTCCAGGCACCATATTTGGAAATCAAGAAGCAGATGGATAAACAGGACCCCCTTGCTCATCCCCTACTGCAATGGTATAAAATTTTAGTTTTCCTCTTAATGAAAACAGGATCTTTTTTTATTGCTTGCTTTAAGAAAGGGGAAAAAAAAGCCTATTTTACAAATCCTGCAATGCTACAGTTCTATAAGCCTATGAGACCTGGTGATTTTACAATCCAAGAGTACTTAGTGATTCTCACTTTAATTTAAATTTGTACATCACGAGGGGAAGAAAATGCTGTCACATGCACTACTAGGGATATAGAATGCATTTGACAGCAGTTTGCCTGTAGTTGTAAAAGATGTGATTGACTAGATTACATATTAAAGGCATTTTGGTTCAATTAATTTTGTAGTTCAATGAGGACCGAGAGAACTCACTATCTCAACTCTTATTATTGAAAATCTTTCTAATCTAAAGTATGTATTTTGTATATTTTGCCCCCTTAACAAGGACAGTATAAATTTGATTAACTCTTTGTTTGATCACTGCAGAAGATGCACTGTTTCAGAATGAGCCTGGTAAGAGACATAGCATTAGTCCAGCATGGATTCTAGAAGCAGAGCTAGACTACGAACAGGAGAGGTAGCTTGAGAACTCACCTTGCTATGATGCCCACTTTAAATAATTTGCCCTCTCCTACTTCAAATAATTTGCCCTCTTGTTTTCTTACTTGCAAAATGAAGAAAATAGTGTCTATTCAGCATGGCTTGTAAGGATTTTATGTACATGTCTCTTTGATATCACTTTGAAAAATGCAAAGACTATGGGGTTTACTATACACTGATACAAGTGTAAGGATTGTAAGAGATTGGTCTGAATGAGCACTTATTCCTTGCTACAGCCAGGATGTTTTAAAAGTATGTGGTGAGCAGAGGAAAAATAATCTGGCTTCGACCCTTTCCTTCATCGAAAAGTTATAATACACATTTAATTTAGTCTACCAAGACTGTGACAAAAATTAGGTATAGAAGCCTTCCTTCCGTCTTTGTATCTATTATGATGTTATTAAAATTCTGACACATTAAATAAAATAATCCCTAATTTCCTATTTAACCTGTTAAAATTTCTCATTGTCATATTCAAGTAGGAGATAAAAATCTCAAATACCTAATCATTTTCTTTTTTTTCCTTGAAGTCAGTCTTGTAGTTAACTTTTAATTATTTGTGATTATTTCCTCCAGCTTGTTAGTCACTCTACTTTCAGGGAAAAGAAAATCTAAAACATTTTGCACTTTTCCCAGCTTACTGTTTTATATACTGAAGAGCATAGAAACAATCTCTTCTTTTATATACTTGAATTTAATTTTTTTCAACTACATTGTCTAAATATGTTGAATTTTGTATACAAATTATTATCTGTATCAGCTCAAAGAAATCATCAAATATTTAAAGAAAAAGAATCTCTGTAAGAGCTTATCTTAATTAGGCAATGTAGAGAGGAGGAAAAGAAGCAAATGTATGAATCAGCTGCTAATGTTTGTATTCAGATTATCATTATTTGAAAGTATATCCAGAAATGTTCATTTAGCTTATATTTGAGGTTGTGCTTATTAAAAACTATATCTTCTTAGGTTTTGGGGAACTACTGCCCAGAGTATTTTCTCAGATTAAAATATTATCTTTTTGGTTACATAAGTTTTTTAAATTGTTTCAGGAAGCGAACCAAAATTACATAATTAAATACAATTATTACCATGTTTAGTTTATGGCACGTCAAAAATAAATTTCAATCACTCCATCTAACAAGCAAAACTTTAAATATATTTGGCATATATTTGTGACTGATGGATCATTTTAATTTCAGGGTTATATCAAGTAATAGGTCACATATTGTGAAACTGCCAGTTAATAGGGTAAGTTGTTTTTTCACATATGCCTACAGAAATGGGAGGAGGACCTTTATAAGTTGGGAGAACTGACCCCTGTGATTTTTAGGCAGCCTCTCCAGGAACTGAAGTAGACTCAGGTTAAGTCTAATTCTTTAGTTTGAAACTGCCATTTGTGCAGCAGCTCCAAGCCTTTCTAAGAAATCAAATTCAAATTCTGGCTTCTGCCCTGACCTTTTAAATAAATAAAAACATTTATATGAGGTCACTTAGTCATTCCACAAGTAATAGAAAATATTATTAACATATAGAGATTGACCAGAAGAAAGTTAATGTACTTTTTAATGATTATCAGTTTCATGTTGGCACTTTTCCTCTTTTCTTTATCTGAGAAGATATTGCCCCAGATATCTTATTTATTGGCGTACTGAGCTTAAAAAAATAATAATTTTAAAAAAGCTAATAGACTCTGATTTTACTTCTGGTTATCTCCT
Source organism: Mirza zaza (assembly GCA_008750895.1). Classification (NCBI taxonomy): domain Eukaryota; kingdom Metazoa; phylum Chordata; class Mammalia; order Primates; family Cheirogaleidae; genus Mirza; species Mirza zaza. The sequence goes on along the minus strand of VSMD01083894.1, from coordinate 8,315 downwards.
AAGAGCAATATCTAAAATCTTAATTTTCTACATTTGTGAATCTATAAATGTGAAGATTATTATGTATTATATTCCTCTATAACTATATTCCTAAGTGAAAGGGAAACAGAAAAATTTGTCAAGCTATTAATCCAAAGAGTTCTGCTTTAATTTCTTTCCATGACCAAAGGGGAGAACTATTTGGATGTAGGCAATTTCCAATTTTATAAATATGTGCAAATAAAATATAATGATAATTTTTGAAATTTAAAAATCTTGAGCTAACTTTTCTGCTTAGCAAACTCCACAATATTTCCCCAGTTGAATTGCTAGTATATACTTAGGGAATTCAGTAATAGAAAGTCTTAAAAAATAAATGTTATTAAGAAGGCAGATCTGCTTGACCATGATTGCATACTGTATTCCAAAGTAAATATAAATGACTTTGGATTGTCTGTGTCCTATTCCATTCCCATTAGCCTAAAGAATAGTCTTTCATATCTGCAATTCCATGTGGCTTACCATTTATGCAGGATTTTTAAAAATATATATTATGAATTTGCCTATTATGATTAGTATAAAATCACTATAGTTTGAAATTAGATAATTGTTAAACCAGTAAAATTTGAAATTGTCATCAGCCTGATTATATGTTAAGTTTGACATGTTTTTATTTGTCATTATTTTAAATGGCAGCAATTGAAGTTTATGCATACTCCACATCAGTTCCTTCTTCTCAGCAGTCCACCAGCCAAAGAATCCAATTTTAGAGCTGCTAAAAAACTCTTTGGAAGCACCTTCGCATTTCAGTGAGTTAATTGCACTTCATGTTAATGGGGGTATGCTCCACGAGTTTTCCAGAAATGTGTGGGGAAGAAAACATTCTTTGTTAGTAGTTGGTAATTTATGTTCAATAGTCAGCTATGTAATGCCTGACGTGGATACTCAGAACTTACAGAAGGCATCATGACTTCCATAGTGACCACTTTTAAAGATCATTGAATTTCTGGTTTTGCTTTTTCCTTCTCCTCTGTTTCCATAGTGGCTCTCATATTGAAAACTGGCACTCTATCCTGAGGAATGGTCTGGTTGTTGCTTCTAATACACGATTGCAGGTAAATTTCCTGAATGCTTTAACAAGACCTCATTATTCTTCAGTATTGAGGTTCAGTGAGCAATCTTGGTGTTATGTTTTTGCTTGCAAAAGGGGAAGCACGTGCACCTGAAAACATTATGTGGAACTTCTAATAAGCATAAGTGCATTTTCACAAAGGAACTGAAGCAAAATTGATCCATACACAATGAAAAGAAAAAGTTGAGTTTTCTAAGAGAAAACAGTAAAAATCACACTTTGAACTTAGGAGGAAGAAAATGATTGTGCACAAATAAAACCATACAGGCATTCTGTTCATTACTGCAACATACATTTAAGTACTGGACCTCAACGTGAATACTTTTAGAGAACAAAATGTAAGAATAAGCAAAGTGGAGATTTGGATACCAAAGTGCCATCTGACACCTGCTTTTCAGCCTGCATGACAGTACTTGGAATTATCAGGACATGTGGGTGTTGTCCTCATCTTTATTTATGCCTTTCATCTTGCACATTCTACTTCACTCTCATGCAGCTGAATTTTTCATCTGACAGCATAAGGACATCAGGAAATGAAATGCTCAACCCAGTCACCTGAGCTAAATCTCACAATATGATAGCATTTGAGGTGATTCAATTAAATATAAATGTGGGTAAATGAGCATTTATTGGATTAGTATTCAGTTCATACTAATAGGGTTTGAGGGCTCTAGAGCATAGAGATAATAAGAAAGAATTTTAATTGTTCTGAATAGTTTCTTAGACCAGTTTAAGAGGTTCAGTTAATGAAACTCCTGTAACTTGAATAATTTAGAGGAAGATAAGAACGGGATGACAGATAGTGTTATATAATGAAAATCTGAGTAGGACACTTTGTTTATATACTAGCATGTCAGTCTTAGTCAAAATTCCTTCCCGTGTATTTCAACTTCGAGTTTGTTTGTAGAATATTAGATTCATTAAAAGCCTACTAGAGTACTATATGGTACTTCATAATAAGTGACTCTCTTTATCACTGTAGGGTGGAAAACATTTAGCAAGGATCTTTTCCCTCTAGCTATCATTTTTCATGTATAAACTCACTGTGAATTTTAAGCACAAGGATAATAGTACCATTTTCAAATTAGACCTTGGAATAAGAGTTCTATCATTTTTCTAAGACTTAATGTTCCAACATGAAACTGATTGCCGCCTTTTGTCAAATGTTAACATTTAAAACATGGGTTGACCTCTCTTTCTCTCACCTCTTCCCATTTTAGCTCCACGGTGCAATGTATGGAAGTGGAATCTATCTTAGTCCAATGTCAAGCATATCATTTGGCTACTCAGGTAATTCTGTATTTCATTTCTAACTTAAAATTTATTAGGTTTTTGGTTTTTTTATTATTGTATACTCTAGGCACAATTTTCTAGTGAGTGACTAGAGCTTATTAGATATATTTGTATTAAATTCATTTGATAAATGCCAGAAGCAAAAACAAAGCTCAAATGTCAGGATGAATTCATAATACTTCCCTAATGGAATATATGTTGCGTCAATTTAAAAAATATGTATTTTATTTTATTTTAATATTTCTACATTTATTCCTTCCACAAATAAATATTGGGAATACAGTATGTGCAAAGCAACATGTAAAGCACAAAGAAGTACACATGCATGTTATCATTAAGTATAATTCTATATTATATCAACTTCTTATCTTTGGATTATGATATTATTTATAAAGAAGATTTGAACATTTTTATAACAAAGTTAGAAAAACATTTTCAAAATTACCCTTACTTATTGACATCTTCTTGCTAATATTTTGGTGAGATTGTGGGAAAGAATATTTTGTAATAAATTGAGAGCATATGCTGAGGGGGAGAGCCTGGTGGGTTCAAAATGTGGAAAGAAGGATCGTCAGATTGTTAACATTAGCTATCCTTGGGTGGGGGAATTTGTGAAGATTTCTTCTTTGCACCTTTTAAATTTGGAATATTTTACAATGATCAGTATGATTTATATAACACCTAGCCTATTCTGTCTAAATATAATTATGTTCATTGTAAAGAGATTCAAGCTACACAGAATTTTAAAATTAGCAAATGCATTTTTTTCTCTCCTTTCCTATCTTAGTGTTCAGTGTATTTTCCTTCACCCTTAGTGCTTTTCTATCCATACATCTTCACATGTAGTTGGTTTTGCTCGTGTGCTCCTGTGTGTGTGTGTGTATGATTGTATAGTCACGTTACACAATTTCATCACAATATGTGATGTCATTCACGTAGTGCCTGGATGGTAAATCTTAATATCGCCATGTTTCAGAAAAGGATAGAGAGATCTAATAACTAACTGAACATTAACCAAGCTGACCTGTCTAATATATTTACCAAAGTTCATCCTCTTACAGCTCGAACAAATTGTTTTTCAGCAATAGAGGAGCAAAACACTTAAAACTATATTTATAATTAGAAATTCTAAAAGAAAACATCGACAATGATTTTTTAAAAAGTACAGTAAAATTCTGATAGAAAGAAAACTTTTAAAAATTAAAAGGTTGCAAGGTAAAAGTAAAGGAAATGAGAATAAATATATAATGAAAAATTAGAAGATGACAAAGATAATTATTCAAGTAACTATTGCTGTGTTACAAACCACCCTAAACTTACGGTAAAACAGCAACTTCATTATGCTCATAGATTCTTTGGGTCAGAAATCTTGGGTACAACCTGGCTAGGTGATTCTTTTGCCTCTTGAAGTATCCACTGAGTGGTACTTGGTTGGTAGATGGGCTGCACTGGCTGATCTAAGAAAGCCTGACTCACAGGTTCTTTGCCTTGGCGGGAATGAGCTAGAACTGTCATCCCTTGCTCCAGTATGTGCCCTGCCCAATGTGGTGCATCTAGGGTAGTTGGATTTCTTACCTGAGTTTCTGCAGAGTGTGCTAAGAGCATCTAATGGACTTTGTATGACTTTTTCTGATCCATCTTCTGAAGTCACATGGTGTCAATTCCTACATACACTACTGGCCAAAGCAATCATGAGCTCTTCCGTGTTCAAGAGTTGGGGAATTAGACTCTATCTCTTGATGAAAATGTGGCAAGTCTCATTGTAGCAGAGTATATAGGTTGATAAGTATTTGTTGCAGTGATCTTGAAAAATATGATATGCTAAATAACACTAAGAAAATAAATACCAGGAAAAAGAGAATAATAGAAACAGGAAATGGAATAACATAGTTCAAAGGAGAAAACAATTAAAATCAGACCCTAAATCTTATTAATACAGAACCAAGTAACAAACTAAAAAGCATTTTAAATAAATAAATATATCCTCAGCATAGATAGAAAAAGAATAACAAGTCATCAAGTACTGTGACTTTCTGCTTCTCATACTGGTGTATGGACTCCTTAGATGAACCAGGGAAGGTACAAACTGTGAATGGACATAAAATTTTATCTGTGTGCTTTTGTCTGGGGAGAGAGTCCATAGCTTTCATCAAATTCTTGAAGGACTGTCAGAATCACTGCAGTAAGAAGTAGCTCTTGTAGAAAGTGTGGGCTGTTAGAGAGCAGAGAGTGGCCCCTCTTTATCTCAGAACTCCGTGTCTGAGGTCCCAGGCCTGCTCCACAACCTGACGCTACCCACCCCTGCACCTTTTGGAGGAGGCCTGACTTGGAAAGGGATGGATAAACGTACTCTGCAAATTGGGAAACAGGTTTTGCCCCTTCTCATTATGCCACTTATTGAAATAACAAAAATCAACAGGGGTCTCAACTTTTGGTGCAATAATAGATGAGTACTTCCTAATAGACTAGAGATACAAATCTACCTATTCTGAGACAGATGTATAATTTTAGTTCTATTTTTCTAAAATCTTTCACAATAAGAAATCATGGCATTTACAGAGTAAGCTGAGGCTTATGAATATCACAGACAAAAGAACTTATATAATTTTTCTTCATCAGAAGAAATGAGAAATTCTACACAGAACTGAGTCTTTGTTGATAATTCATGAAGTTAAGTTACAATGTAAATATTTAATAGATTTTTCTGACATTGTTCATATTCCCCACCCTTTATCTTCTGTTTCTCCTAACCAAATATAATAAGAAGAATGAAAATTAGTTCCCAAAGCCTTTTAAAACCAAGTTTTAAGAATTTTCTAATTATGTTGATTTTATGCAAAAGAAGTTCCTATTCCTGCTTTCAATGCAAAGAAAAACAGACTGAGATTTCCACTTGCTAAGTCACCTAGGATTTCCAAAACCTACTGACCTTCCACCTCAGGTGTCCAGGGCACAGCCCATTGTGATTGTCTCTGGCCTATTACAGTCAAACCTTTGCCTGCAGCAAAGCTTTGCACAGTAAATAGATTGTGCTTTGAGCTGCATCAGACAGGTTTGTCCCTAAATTATTATTTTGCTGGTGTTTTCAGGGATGAACAAGAAGCAGAAGGTGTCAGCCAAGGACGAGCCAGCTTCAAGCAGTAAAAGCAGCAATTCATCACAGGTGTTGTAGCAACTTGAGTGACTGCTTATGATTAGCTAACTGCGGCCTCATTAGCTAGCAGGACTTCGATACAAGCTCAGGCTTTTTAAGCCTGCAAAGTTATTTTAAGTAGTCGCTACTCGTAAATGAATAAAACTCACCCTAAAATGTAATAACTGAATTGCCTCTATATAAGAATCATTTAGCAGATATTTCTTTATCTCCCACTATAACACCAGAGACTCTCCTAGACATTGGGGTACAGCGATAACCAAAAATAGGCTCCTATTCCAGTCGTGTTGGAGCCTACATTGTACTGAGGCAATATAAACAAGTTAAATGTATTTAGATAGGATGCTAGATGGTGCTAGGTATTATGGAGAATAATTAATAAGGGAAAAGGGACGTGTAATCCTAGAGGATGGAAGAGGGAACTGGGAGTAGTGTTATGTGGGGTTGTCTGGAAGGGATGCTCTGAGAAGGTGACATTTGGGTAAAGACCCATATATGATGAGTGCCATGTGGCCCTCTGGGAGAAAGAACATTCCAGGCAGAGAGAAGAATGACCACAAATCCTATGTTATTTCAGAGAAAACGGGTATGTTCTGGGCAAATTAAAAATCCATCTGATGAATAATGTGACTTTAATTTTAAAAAAAGAAAGTATAACTAATCTAATATGTAAAAACAAAAACACCCTAGAATCAGATTTTCTGCATGAGATCTTTCTGAACCTTCTGTGGCTTAGTAAGTGATGTTCAAAATGGGTTGGTTTTGGATAGTTAGATGATCTGGAATAATTGATTTTAATGTTTGAAAAGATCATGCAAATTTAATTTTGTTTACCTTGAAATAAGGAGGCCAGGCTTCCGCTAAAAATAAATTTGAGTTCTAATTCTGTGTTGTAAGACTATTAACTCTAATTTAGCATTTTTTAGTTCACTCATCTTGAGAGTAATTTAGTAATGATTATGTACAGATATTAAATGATATCACAAAAATAGCTTGATATTAAGAGAGTACATGGATATTGATGCTAGGCTGTGTTTTTCCTGGAGCCATCTTAGTGACTATTATTTTTTGATGATGAACAATTTTTGTACCAGAGTATCTCATTTTTACTCTAATTTTTAAATTCTTTTGGAATTTAGTCACAGAAAAAAGGACAGCAATCCCAATTTCTGCAAAGCCGTAACTTAAAATGCATAGCCTTATGTGAAGGTAAGTTGGAAGTTTTACAAACCTTATACTATTAGTTCTCTATCTTGCCTGTGTTTAAGAATACAAGTATATTTACAGATTGCTTATGGTGGAATAGTGAAAGATTATTCCTTATGGTTATCTTGAAGGGCACAAATGGAAAGTGGGCACAATAGAGATCATAAAGGTTAAGACCAAACTACAGAATTGGCAAGAATTCAAAGTGATATGATTTTATTCCTGGCAGGTATTTCAGAGTGGTGATTATATCTTTCTGATGAAGTAATGCTTATCTCTTTCACTAATGTGCTACCGTTCTCTTTAAGCTGGTGTTTGAATATATAATATCATTTGAGTATATAATACCAAAAAGATGAACCAGGCATTGAGAACATAGGTCTTAACCCATTAGGTCTTTCTGTTCCTACACTGAAATTATTCTTCCATTTTGAACATAGGTCAGAAAAATTAATAGATGATTTGCAAGATCATATGCTTTTCTTTGTTCTTGCTTTAAAGTTTGTTTTTAGCTAAAAATCCACTTTTCTTCTTGCATTAACAGTTTCAGTAGCCACTGTCAACTGTCTTAAGTTTTCAACACTTGGTAGCTATATAGGACCCTAAGTTTCTGTCTACATCATTCCCAAGTCAGGACCCATCTGCTTTTAATAATACTCAAGTGATTTGCTTCCTATTGTCATACCAATTTTTATCCAAATCATAAAGTTGTTACATGGCTTTTCATTGTTTATATTTACATTTCTTGAGAGCTAATAACGTTAAACATTTTTCATTTGTGCATGTATTTTGCTTTAGATTTGGAAGAAAAGGGATATAGTAACTTGGAATAAACTAGAATGAAATAGTTCTTTAATTTTATCTTCCACTTACAGTGATCACCTCACCTGACCTGCACAAACACGGAGAGATATGGGTTGTCCCAAATACCGATCATGTCTGCACACGATTCTTTTTTGTGTAAGTGTAAATGCTCAAGTTTGTCTTTTACTATTTTTGCAAATGAGATGTAGATAGTGATTGCATTATCATCTGGTCACTTTAGCTGCCAAAACATAACAAACAGGTAATTGAGTTTAACGTTAACTTAATGTTTTTGTTTATTTTCAATAAGCCATAAAAAACAAAATGATGATTAAATGCTTTCTAACTTAGAAGAACTGAAGAAAAACAACTGTTAACTTTGAAATACAGAAAACATTGTCTCTCTCTCGCCATCTATCTCTGTGTGTATTAATATGTATGGATATGTATGTTGATGTGGAGGGTTTTTGGCACAACTTTAATGCAGCAATAAGAGCTGCATTAAAATATAAAAGCATAATTTTTCATTACTAAAAATGGGTGCAATAGACTGGTCTGATTTTCACCCCACCCTTGGCTCCCAGTCCTTTTCCGACACTGTTCTCACCTCACCTATGATCTTGTCATGGAAAGGATTTCAGGGAAGAGTTGAATATATATGTTTTGTACTTTATTTAGTTTTCTAAAAAGAAGCTGAAAAACTGAACTAGCTTGTTTTATAAGCCATGTCAAAATGACTGCATCAAG
>VSMD01083892.1:0-62123 GCA_008750895.1 Mirza zaza | reverse complement strand
ACAATGAGATATCACTTAACTCCAGTGAGAATGGCCTTTATCAAAAAGTCTCCAAATAACAAATGCTGGCGTGGATGCGGAGAGAGAGGAACACTCCTACGCTGCTGGTGGGACTGCAAACTAGTTCAACCTCTGTGGAAAGCAATATGGAGATACCTTAAAGCGATACAAGTGAATCTACCATTTGACCCAGCAATCCCATTACTGGGCATCTACCCAAAAGATCTAGTGACCCTCTACAAAAAAGACACCTGCACTGGAATGTTTATAGCAACACAATTCATAATCGCAAGGCTGTGGAAACAGCCCAAGTGCCCATCAATCCAAGAATGGATTAATAAAATGTGGTATATGTATACCATGGAGTACTATTCAGCTCTAAGAAACAACAGTGATATAGCACATCTTATATTTTCCTGGTTAGAGCTGGAACCCATACTACTAAGTGAAGTATCCCAAGAATGGAAAAACAAGCACCACATATATCCACCAGCAAACTGGTATTAACTGAGCAGCACCTAAGTGGACACATAGGTACTACAGTAATAGGGTATTGGGCAGGGGGGGGGGGTATATACATACATAATGAGTGAGATGTGTACCATCTGGGGGATGGTCATGCTGGAAACTCAGACTTGGGGGGGAGGGGGGGAAAGGGCATTTATTGAAACCTTAAAATTTGTACCCCCATAATATGCTGAAATAAAAAAATCAAAAAATCAAAAAAAAATACTGTTGCATGGAGGATTAATTTTCAACATGAGTTTTGGAAGAGACACCATCATTAAAACCATAGCAATCATTCCATCTGCTTCCCTAACTACCCTCCATGCATCAGTGTGCATGTAGCCCAGGGCAGGGATGCAAGCCCACCACTGAGGTGGTAGAATGGAAACCGGTTTCAGTGTTTGCCTTCTCAGACCCTGTACCCCATTGTGCCCAACCTCTTCCTCCCCATACCCCAGTTTCAGTACAGGACAGGCAAGTTCTTTGGACCTATTGCTTCCCTCATGGTGATTCTATCAAGCTGACCCTGTTTCTTCTCAGCCACTGGAGGTGGGGGCGGGACGTGTTGTTCTGAAAGGTTTCCCTGACTTTGTGCTTCAGAAATAGGGGATTTGAAATTTCTCTTCCTGGGAAGCCTGAGGTTCCTTATTCAAATATACCTGCCTGTCCCTCAGTGAACTTCTTCATCTTGGGCCAATATCTTCTCCCTTAAAAAAGACAAAGTATTTCTAAGTCACAAGTCATGCCTCCCCAGATAGTTCTACTTTATTTGTCTTCCTATTATTGACTTTTTAAGGTGAAAGTATTGACATTTTAAACTACATATTTTTTTATTATAAAAAGCAGTTTTCTAAGAAAGATTCTTTGATGCAATGTTTATGAAGGACAGATGGGGAACCTAGCAAATTGCTCATTATAATCCATGGAGCAGTGGATACAGAGCAGCAAAAACAAAACAATACCCATTGCTATTAGTTGAAATAGATTATAATCGACTGCTTTAATATTGATCAAACATATTTAATATACCATTAGCATTTGCAGAATGATGCACTAATGTATTAAAATGCCATTGATCAAGGGTGTTAATTAGGTGCTGAAAAATTTAAGCATATTGTTTTGTCAAAACCAAACAGTGATTTCACTGATGTTATAATCTCTTAATTGTGGTGCCAGTATTCTCTTTATGGAACCTTTATTAGAAAGGATAATTTGCTGATAGCATGACTTCCTACATATATCAATCAGCAATACCATCATTTTATATAAATGAACCTTTACGAAGATCAGTGAATAAATTTACACTAAGCCAAAGGTATTTTGGGCATCAAATTCTCTTAGAGCTGGGCTGAGCTCATGGGGTGGTATAATAGCACACAACTGGACTTTGTTGTTTGACTACCTGCTTTGAAAAGTTGAAAGTGCAAACAAAGAGTACAGAGAGCTAGCAGTGGTTTCCATTTAAAGATCTTCCTATGAACTATCTTTAATGTTGATATTAGCTAATGGTGAATAATTACTAATGTGCAACAGTGGTTTAGAATCTTCTTAGTTGCTGTTGCTGTTACAGAATATTAATTTTCTACATTTTCTGTTCCAGCTGGGAGAAACATTCTTTAGAAAACACATGGAAACAAACGCAAAAAAGAACCTGAGTCAAAAGACTAAGTCTAGGTGATGATATAAGAGAGTGGACATTTATTTTTACTGTAGAACTCAGAGAATGAGAGAATGCTGTAAGATTGCTAGTTAAATTACTTACAGATTGAATCTCTAAATACACCTAAATGCTTTGAGTAAGATTGTAGTCTGTCTTTGCATATACATTAGTATGTCTCCTCTTACTGTTCTATTTCAATTTTGATAGTGTCAGCCCTGACTCGTGATCTTACTTTAGTTTTGTTGTTCAGCTACAACAATAGTTACTAATTAAATATCTTGCTCTTTATCAATATTTGCCATATTGGCCTTATTTAGAGATTCTAATTGTATGAATTGTTAATATTATAAACTATTGAAATATGCATATTTAAGTATATTTAAAATATACAATTGAATATATTTTAAAGCCTGTATGATATTTTTAAAAGCCTTGGTTTTATAATTTTAGAAGCCTTCATAATGTTTTGATATTTCATAAACTAGTCCCAAAAAGAAACTTTTAACAAAACGTATAAAATCTATTTTTAGATCACATGTGTATATATACATTTCCAACCATATATTTATGTATTTTTAAATATATGTGTATGTATATAGATAGAATGGTATAAAAAGAAAGGTCAAACATTATTTTCATGATCCCTACAGGGGAAGAAAGACAGATTTGGGAGAGTGAGATTTATGCAAATGTGGTATTCCGGGACTCAATCTCCAGCGGTGCTAAATGAAGGTTCTCATTCAGAGGGCTAAGTCATCTATTGTTATTAAATATGTTTTCTTTACTTTTTGCCAGCAAGAAATGTGAGCAAATTTGTTGGAATTACCAGTGTTTGTTAGAATTACCAGTAATTTGTAAACAAACAAAAAATAACATTTTGGAGACAGAAACTATAACTTTCCTAAGACGTGATATTTGATTTCAGGTGAGAAAGTGGGTTTTTAATGCAAATGGGACAGTCACCTTTCCTTTGCATTCCAATCAGTCAACTGAATGACCATCACAAGCCAGCTTGTAGCATGATACAAAAACATTCTTTTCCTTATGTTATACAATTTCCCAACTTTCTTCATGAATTGCCACGTGATACACACAGACGTATATCCCTATAATAGCTAAGAAAAAATAAGCAATGATCCAATCCAGTGTAGATTCATGTAGTCAATTGCTACTTTCTTCCACATTTGAAAACAGAAGTTTCAAAGCCATAGGTAGGATAATGGGAAACAGAACAATGTGTGACTCACACTTTTTCACTGGAGTGGAAGAGTACACAGAAGATTTTGTGTGCTTTTAGATTATATTGTCATTTCCTTAATAATTTTATACAAGTCATTATGTCTAGTTTATGTCTATTTTAGCATGTTCATAAATATTTAAATCTATAATCTTTTAAATGCGCAATATTTAAATCATTTGATTCTTTATCTTGTTATGTGGAGGCAATGAAATACTGTATGTACCTGTGATGTTATAATAATAGTCATGAATTATAGCATTCGTGACACTTATATTTTGGGTAAATTACACAAACTTATAAAAAATTTTGAAGACATATAAATCATTCAAATATTAATCCTTTCTTCATTATATCTCTTTTGAAATGGAAGTAGTCATTACTATTATTCCCTTAACCTTACATACTCATTCGAACATGGGCTATATAAATCTGTTAACCATGAAATGATTTTATTTAAAGGTAAGAATGAATTATTTTAAATATAAATCAGATCTAAGTATGTTAATTAAAAACCCTTGAAATTTAAAGTATTAGATTTCTTAAAGTAGAGAGATCTTTTTTATTTAGCAATCCCTTACCTCAAATGAAATTTATATGTATGATATATCTCAAAAATTATTATGATTCAGCAGTTACCTATTTGTAAGCATAATTCTGGAACTATAAAGAATAGATTAATTATAGTACTAAGTAGATTTATGGTATGTAGTTTTGCTGTGAATATAATACAGTATGTTTATATATAAATCTTAGATGACCTCATTTGTTAATGATAACAATGTAGCATTGCATAATATTTTTCCAATGAGAAATTTTGAGCCCAACTCAGAGATGCATTTTCAAAGTATGTGCACACAGTAGTAAGTAGGGTCAAAGCTATTCTCATTGTACTTAATAAAATAAAATAAAGTATTTTTTCAGACTGTGGGCCCTAAACTGTTTAAGTGAAATCCAAATATTATAAAGAAAGCCAAAAAGCATTTCTGTCTGAATGGCACAGGTAGGGCAGCTCAATTGCTTTTTTTTTTCTTCAAAATCGACATCAAAAAAACACATACTTCTGAGGTATGCCAATTTATCTTTATTTTTCCCTTCAGACATAACTTTCAAAATTACATAACTACACCTAAAATATAAAGGTCATGCTTATTCCAGGAGTCTTACGTTAAGAAAACTTAAAAACTTAAGAGCACTAGATATTGGCAGGATCACATCACCATAGCAACTCATATCCATGGACAACTTCTCTGCATATTTAACTTAAGAGAAAATGATTAGGCCAGTGTTATAATATGCAAAAACAAAGACAAAAATATTTATGTAGAATTCTGAAAGTTAAGGTGTGGTTGCAGATAACATTTGTTGTCCCTCTTATTTAGAACTCAAATTATTTGATATTCAATTAAATCAAATGATTTGTTAATGATTTTAATATTCACAAAGCATCTACCTTGCATTAGGTTATGTATTATGGATTAGGGACCAAACTAAAATGAGATTATTAAAATCTTCTAATCCAATTAGAGAATCAACTATATATATCAGCTGCTCTGACCTAAGTCAGAATGTGATAGCTGTCAGCTCTTTTGTACAGTGAAATCGCATAGAATGATGTGCATCAGATCCTGGAGAACAGGCTCCACAGAGAAGATGACAGGTGTTTCTAAGAAAAGGAATCAGAAAAATAGAAGCTCACGTTTGGAATGAAGAAGTATCAGGCTTATTGGGACTGAGGAGAAGAAATGCAGTAGGTGGGAACAAAGAGAAGATTAAAACCATGGAAAGATTCTGGATGGTAGAATTTGTTAAATATCATGCTAAAGAGTTTTCAGCTTTTGACATTGAGCATTTGAAAGTAGGAAGACAATACTAAAAACACTTGAAAACACTCAACTCTTCCACAAAAGACAATCGGTTATATATAGGAACATTTACTGATGGACGGATAAAAGTTTGAAGTCGGTCTATTGTACTCTGGAATAGAAAAAAGGAATTGAGAAGGAGATTTTAGAATTCAGATGGGGAAGAATAAAGAGGAGGGAACTAGGAAGCTTCTGTCAAATTCATCTGTCTGCTTGGTCATCAGGTTTTCTATCCTGGAAAAAATAGAACACTGCTTTGAGGCTAGAAGTTAATGACTTCTGGTATTGGACAGGTTGAGATTGATGTATTTGGGAAATATGGCATTTTGGTAGGTATGAGAAATATCTCTCTTGATCCCAGGAGAAAGAGAAGGCTACTCTGGGAGTCTCTGTGTCATGGTGATGTTAAAGAAGTGGCAGTGATGAGGGACAGAGGAAGAGTAGACCCATGTGGCCACCCACATTCCAGGCAGGGCTGGGATGATGAGTTGGCTTACTGGATTGTGTGTCAGTAATGACTCCACATCCAGAACATAAGCTCCCTACGGTCACCAGACTGATTTTATGCATGTCTTTAATCTTATCTGTTTGACATAAAGATTGATGGTAACATTTGCAATATTAACTATACAAACAAACAGTGTTACATGGATGCTGGCAAAGGAAATTCCTTAGATTAAGAAATGAACTCATTAAAGTATACTGTTCAGAATTTTATGTTATTGCATATATAGGTAAAAAATCATTTGTTTATATTTATCTTCCAAGTAAGTGATGGTGCTATTGAATTTCTAAGTGCAATGTGGTAAAATTAAACACTTAGGTTATATTCTTGCCAGAGGAATATTCTGAGTTTTCTAGATGCTTACATATACAAATATGGGTAGATATGCCCACTTTACAATAACAAAATGGTGTGCCTTCACTCATTGAGTGACTAATCATTATATTTTATCAAGTACTACTTTTTGAACTTAATAGAGTATTGGTGTTATATACATTCAGTTCAGTTTTTAATGCCAGAGATGGATATTTATAGAATCCATTTCTATAAATAACAATCCTGCTGTTAACAATCCTGCTGTTATGTTCAATGTTATTTATTAATCTTTGGTTCCAGAAGTATAACCCATCTCCACTTCCTATCTAACACCCTATGCTTTGTAACTATATCTGACTTCATCTGCTCATATCTGTGTGTGCTGAGGAAATCAGACATGCTTTATCTTCGTCTTATGAGGAATATGAAGCTTTATTTCATAAAATATAGTACTGGTTGACATGGTAACTTGTCTAAAACTTAATTTTTTAATACAGCTGGTGTTAGAAATGGAGTATAAGATGGTTTGCTTAATAAACAACTTGATTGTAAAAATGAGCTCATGAAATAACTGCGGGTAAATACAATAAGGCAAAGATCCCAATTGGAGGTATAACTTTTATGGCTTCCTGAAGTCTCACATAGGGTGGCACAGTCTGCTCACGTGGAGGAAGAATTTCCCTAGTTAAGAAAATCTCTGTAGCGTTTTCGGCAGGTGTGTGTATATTTCTCTTGTTTCCACTTGTTCCAGTGAGTCAGCCCACACACGAAATACAAGTAATAGACACAGAATAACCTCAACACATTTCCGTTGCAAGATTCAAGTTCCCAGAAGCGTTTCCCAGGAGGTCCTGGGCTCAGGCCAATCCGAGATCCACTCCTGCATAAACACATGACATGCAACACATGCACAAGAAACCAAAAATATTATCCATGACGATTAAAAAAAAAAATAACTTCTCTTATAAGGCATCCTTCCTTGATGTGGGTTAAGAAAGAAAATGAGCTGATGGCCAAGGCAGTGAAGAAACTCAGTTATGCCAGGGCTCAGGCATTCCAGGTGCTCTGAGGCCTACTGAGGGATGAATGGCTGCCAAGCACCTCACAGGTGATGGGGTATATGTTTCATGCCCAAAGTAGCCTGGAATCCCACTGAAGAAAGTGGGATCGGAATGTTAAGAAACTGAAACTCACAAAATAATTCTGAAATGTGATCTTCTGACTCCTACTTCTAGGAAGTCTGTTTTCTGCTGTGGTCATCTGACACTAAGCATTGTTAGCTATAGAAGCTCAGTAGATGATATTGGATGTCTCTCTGGTAGAGCCTGAAAGCCTCCCCAGGAACCTGGAGTCCCTGCCTACCGTTGCTGGGATGTCCTCAAGGGGCTGGGAAGGAAGGTGTCATCCCTTCCTTTGTTATAGGAAGCAGCCTTGGCCCTCCGGTGCTTCCTACAACCCCAGGCAAGGGCTGGCCCTCCTGTGTCTGTATAGACAGCATTTGAGGGTAGGGAGGGAGGGCCATGGCAATGGTGGTGCTTATAAGCTTTTTGGCAATGACCAACATAGATAAGCATTTATCAAACTAATTAGAAATTAATTTTCTAATCATAGAAAACATATTAAGATTAGATTTTTTCTTTAAATCACTAAGTCATATTGACAGTATGTGGGATTACGAGGAATTGGCAAAATAAATGCAAGTTTACTAACTTACAATGGGCCCAGGGGCATTGCAGGAGCCATGTGGGTGGGGCCACAAATTATACTACTCTGCCATAAAAATGAATGAAAAACATCTCTTGCAGCAATTTGGATGGAACTGGAGACCATTATCGTGAGAAATCTCAGGAATTGAAAAGCAAACACCATATGTGCTTTCTAATAATTGGGAAATAAACGATAGGCACATACAGGCACAAAGAGATGTAAAGGTCATAGGAAACCAAGAAGAGGAAGGGTCGGAGGGGAGTGAGGGATATAAACCTACCTATCGGGTACAATGAACTCTATTCTGATGATGGGTACACTAAAAGCCTCAACAGAAACATAATAGGAGGTATCCATGTAACAAAAACATGTGTACCTTTTTCATATTTTGAAATTTTTTTAAAAAGCAAACTTTAACACTACTTTCTGTCTCTTTCAGTCCCAGTGGGCAAGAATGGGAATTATAACTAGTGCACAAAGGCAGCTAAGGGTTACATTTCTCCTCTGCCCGTGTGGCACAAGCTGACTGTAGGCAGAAGGGTCAACAGGTCCAGCGGCCTTTTCTTGGCAAGTTGTGAGAGGAAGAGCACTTCTGCTCGCTGGTCCCATTAAAGACTGGGCGCTTGTCCAAATTCCTCAGGTTGCCATGGAAGGATGGGCAACATGTCCTTTCTTTTAGACCAGCTAGAATTGTCCTGACTTAGCAGGAGTGGCCAGGTATTTATAGGGTGGGTTTCCCAGACACAAGTACCATACTTGTCCCTTAAATGCGTATTGCTGGAATCCAACTCTACATTTTAAATGGACAATTGGCATCTCATTTCTAATGCCTGTATTATAATCAAGTTTCATAGCCAGCTTTATGTTTGAAGGCTACAGGCCACTAACCTAATCATTAATTAAACAAATTTAATCTTCTGTCTTGAGACCAAAGAAACCATCTCATAACAAAGCAGTATTCAATCAGGTAGGCCAGGCCACGGAAGGGGATCTTGGAAATCTCTAACAAGAACCCATCACTGGTGGTGGTACTGCTATCTAAGAGAGGTTAGGTTGTCTTGGTTTACTCTGGCTGCTATAAAAAAAAAAAAAAAAGTTTAATACTATGGACTGCCTAACGTAAACAATAGGTGTTTATTTTTTCATAGTTTGAGAGTCTGGAAGCCCGAGATCAGGTGACAGCGAAGTTGGGTTCTGGTGCGGGCTCTTCCCTGGCTCGCAGAGAGCTGCCTTCCCCCTGTGGACTCGCAGGGATTATCTTGTTGTGTGGGGAGGAGGATGGAGAGATCTCTTCCTCTTCTTATAAGGCCCCCAGTCCATCAGATTAGGGTCTCTCCTTTATGATTTCATTTGACCTTATTACCTCCTAAAAGCTCTATCAACAACTGCATCACATTGGAGTTTAGACTTCAACATTGGAATTCACATGGGAACATGATTCAATCCATAGCAGTGGGTAAGACATGCTCCAATACATTGTTTACACATATTAGTTTCTAGAAAGATAGAAATGATTTTTAGAGTGCCAGCTTTCCTAGCTTTAACTTACCACCGAATATTATATTACATCTGATAAGAATCATAAATGTTTAGTCTCTATAAATACTATTTCTATATATGTGTATATTAGGAAATACTCTTAGAAATGTTATTCCCATTTTATAGCAGCAGAAAATAACAGTATTTTTTTTCTTTAAAAATTATTTGTAAAGTAACCACAAGATGCAAGCTTAGGTACAACTAAATAGGACGGAAAGACTGATTTGCAGGTGAGTTCACTCAGACATCGTCCAGGGTTTTTTCATAAAGTTTTCATAATGTTACTACTACCCATTACACATATAGGAAGTGCAGAGGTAAAAGATAAGTAAATGTGATTTATCCTGGATTTTTAACCAATAAAATCTTTACTGCATACGGAGGGAGAAAGCTCTTTAGCATCATACGTGCCGGAGTGCCAATAACCCCCATGCAGTCTGGATGACATATTTTACACTAGTGTTTTCAAATTGAGTGATTTAGGATGAAGTCTGGAAAAGCCATAGCAGTATTTTTTTTGATGCTGGGCTTTATTCTCTTGCAATCTGTTCATCAAATAAGGCTTAAAAAATTCTTCACATACATTACAAATTCTTACCTGTGCCTACCCATAGGAGGTCAGGAATATGTAATAAAGTATGATGCAGGCATGAAACTACACTCACACTATTTTTATCTCAATCAAAAATGGCAAGTTACCATTGCCGATATCTTAAGTGTTTCTTTTTCTTCATGTTGACTCAGGAAAATGAAATGTACTGTAAATCTGGAGACTGACATAGACTGTCAGTCTTTCCCTATGAGTCAAACTCTGTTACCTACCATTTACAGCCATCAGAAGAGGGGTCCTGATGCTAACAGCAGAAATTCTATCTCGAAATTTGCAAAGAACAATGTAAACATAAATTTAAAATATAGAATCATAATTTCAAAATAGCATTTGCTGTCACAGAGAAGAAAACTGCTTCTCAAAATGGTAAAATATAGTGTTGACATATCTGTCTCCATCAGCATTTATTGGAGAACAAAAAATTTTTTTTCAAATAGCCATAGCGGAGAAGTTATGGGAACAAAAGTTAAAGTGCAGAAAAGAACAAAACAAAATCTATTGTTATCTAACTCCCTAACCGTTCTAGCATCTGAGAAAACACATTTCCCCCACTGGGTATTCAATGAATGCTTCTAAATGGCTAACGTAACTTTGCTGATTTGGCACTTCTTGGGGGTCTTAGGTTATAATTTAGCTGATTCACAAATTATTCTGAGGCTAATGGTTTTCCAGATATAATTACCATACATTGCTGCTATTTGCTTGTCCTCTTCTGCCTGAATTTTGTCCTGTCCTTTTTCCTTTCTACCAGTAGCTCCATGGGAAAGGAGAGAGGCACAGAAAACAGACCCAGCACCTATGAAGGAAGCTTTCGTAGAATAACACAGCAAATTGCTGGAACTGTAAAATAGCCTCTCATTAGTAGCCAGGGGACTTGATGGGGAGATGTTTTACACTACTAACAAAAATGAGATTTTAAACTTATGTATTTAAGTAAAGTGATCTTTTAAAAAAATCATTTTATAAACCTGTGTTTCCTAATGCAGCAAATAGCCATGTATCACTATTTTGATGCAAATTTCTCTTAAATAAAAATTTTAATCCCGAGCCTCACCACATTTCAATAGCAGAAGAATATGTAGTACTTATAACTATTACTTCTAAAATGTACATATTTGAAAAAAATACTAACTCATAAAATATTCTCAGCCATATTATAGAACATTTTCATCATAGAACATTTTATTGGACAGCACGATATAGATCAAAAATTGATCTTGTATACACAAAGTTCTTAGGAAATTTTTCTGACACAAATCTATACATAGTTTTATGTGCACAGGTGACAAGAAAACATGGAAAGTTGTGCAATTTCATTTGTTAATTTTTTTTGTATGAATTTTCTGTTATCCTTTGTGACCAGCCTAGACTGGCTGATCCTGCATACCCTATATTCTCTTAGGATGGGGGTTATGATGAGGTGACAAACCACCCAAAGTCACTGGAACTGCATCAGAGCAGCTCAAGATCTGAGCCACTAATTTAGAATTAAGAACTTGGTGATAGGTTTGTTTTGGACAAATGGGGTGACAGCTCCCACCAAAAAAAAAAAAGTCATTCTAAGTCCAGGTAGTCACACTGGACAATAAATGGTACAAAGCACGTTTCTTTCCCTCACCACTGGAGCTCGGTAAGCCAAGATTCTGTAGAGAGAAGCATGTAGTTGCTTCCAAGCAGGTGGAACTCAACTCTCTGAGTTGTTCTTGCCATGATTCCTGATGGAACTCAAGTGTGCTGCTGTGTCTGTTGTAACAAGAATTGCAATGCTGTGGTTGTGTGCCAAGAATGGAGAGCAACCCTGCTTCGCCAAAGTCAGCAGAAAACATCACTGTGCTTTAAGAGAGGATGCAGAGAGTGCAACAGCACAGCTTTCCTTCCCGTCTCAGAGTATTCCAGCAGGCAGTGAACTAGAGTTTTTTTTCATGCAACGTCCTGCTTTCTCTCCAAGCATATCCAGCCACAGTGCCTGGCCAAAAACTGTCTTCCCTTACCAGCCCTGGCCCTCTTGGGGATGGATCTCTTTATTTCTTGCCAGAGTCTATTCCTTTCCTTAAATTCTTCCTTGGGATTCCCCTGGATTAACCTGAAATCCTAATTCCAATTTACCCTTCCACACCAAGAAAGGCTGTTTGTTACCTGTGTTCTGATCACAAACAGGGATTCAGATCTCTGCTTTCCACCTTCAGATACACGGGAGGCTCGCTGTGCTGTAGTGTAGTCCTCTCCTGTGTCTAAGCACTTGTTCCAGCTAAAGTAGCCGACGGTTGTTTTCTTTCTTTCT
This sequence comes from Mirza zaza, assembly GCA_008750895.1. NCBI lineage: Eukaryota > Metazoa > Chordata > Mammalia > Primates > Cheirogaleidae > Mirza > Mirza zaza. The sequence continues at coordinate 49,897 of VSMD01083892.1, read as the reverse complement.
CTTAAACGTGTAACTTTTGCAATGAAGGGAGCAGGAATTGACTCAATCCTACTCAATCATCTCTTCTAGGCCATGTAATTTTTTCCCCCTGATTTCCAGTTTTGGAAGCACTATTTATGTGTAAATAACACCCTTTCTATCTCAATCTTCCATAATTAACCGTCTTTTGTTAACTGTTCCAATAGACAACTAATCCATCTGAAAATAAATGATTACATTTCAATTTCCAGCTTTGAAACAAGCATTGCAAATACTTTCGAATTAAAGACTTTATTTTTATATTAATATTAGGAGCTAAATATAATTGATCCTACCCACCAGACTTAAAATCTTAGGAAATGCACTAAAAAGAAAGCTAAAACATAGATTATAAAAATCAGAGACTCAAAAAAAATTGTCATTGGTAGACTATCAAAAAGGTTTCATAGAAACATACTGAGAAAATCTAAATGTTTTGGATGTCTTTTAGAAACAGACATCTGTGTAAGCCAAGAAGCAGATATATTTTTTGTTTTTGCCATCTTAGACATACAACCGATGTTGAAAAATTAAACATTTGTTTATAGTTTTATCTCATATCATCTAAGTAAGTCATATATTAAATATTTATGACAAGCCATAATGCTTTTCAGTATTTTTTTATTATCATAACCACATGAATTATGAACTTGCTTTTGGAAAGTTGTTTTTCTGGCCCTTAGGGGAAGTTTTATCTGATCATTAGAATCAGAAAACATCCATTTAAATGATCAAGTTTCTCTAAAAATAAGGATAAAGGTAGAAGAATTCTCCAAATTCTTTGTTTCCTTAATTTCTAAAAAAAATCTCTAGGTAAGTTATAAAAATGAGAATCAGGAGAGTATAAAGAATTTTTTTAAAAATCATGCAACTCTCTTGGCACTATAATAGCTCATTGGGAACTATTTCCTTCCTTCCTCATTAGCAAAAACATATGTTTTAAAATTTGCTTATAGTTCCACCACTCCAACAAATCAACTCTTTTCACATTATATTTCTTCTTTAATCAATATGCCTATATATTCTAATCAACTGTCTTTAGAACAGTTTTAGATCTTATAGAAAATTTGAGAAGATGATAGAGGGTTCCCATGTACCTCAAACCCACTTTCCCTACTATTAACATCTTATATTAGTACAGCACATTTCTTAAAGTTGATAAGCCAATATTCATATATTATTAACCAAAATTGCATAGTTTACCATTCATAATGTGTTAGCTTTTATCCAGTGTTCTTTCCTAGGATCCCATACTGTGGGCACCACGTGACGTTTAAATATGTCTCCTTTGGACCCTCTTGACTGACGTTTTGTCAGACTTAGCTTGTGTGTGTGGGGGGGGGGGCTTGGCAGTTTTGAGGAATAGTGGTCAGGTGCTTGTAGAATGCTCCACAATTAGCATTTGCCTATTGATTTTTTTCTCACAATAAACTTGGGCTTAGGAGTTATTGGAAGGACAACACTAGAATTAAAGTGCCATTTTGATCACATTGTATCAAGGGTATATGTTATCAACATGATCGACAGTTGACATTGACCTTGATCCTCTAGTTAAGGGAGTGTTTGTCCAGTTTCTCCCTTTCCACGCTGCACTTGTTGGAGGAAATATGCAGCCCACACTTAGGGAGTGGGGTTTATGACCCTGTTCCTTGAGGGCAGGTGTCTACATAAATTGTATGGAATTACTTTGCATGGTATGTTAGTTGCCTTTTTCCCAGTTAGTAATTTATTCAATAATCCATGCTATGAACTCTTAGATATTTTCTTTGTTCTTTGGTTTATAATTCCATATTACTTGATTTTGTTGCTCAAAGCGTTCCAGCTTTGGCTGTTGGGAACTCTTTCAGTTGGCTTCTGGTTGCTTTGACATACCCTATAAATGTATATGTTGTTTTTCTTTTATTAATAAGAACTTCCTTTCTGGCACTGTGAAGTACACCAGGTTCATTTTGTATGTTTCTCGCCCCAGTCCTAGAATCAGGAAATTCTTCAGGGAAACCTGGTTCCTTTTACTAAAGAATAGTGTTAACAACCAAGATTGGGGCAATCAGTGTGCTTGTCACTATTGGGGTATCATTGTGCCTAGGCCCTCTTAGCTGGCCGAGCAAGTGAGTATATGTGAATATAATAAACCATATATGTGCACATATCTAAAAATATTTTTATATGTAACCATCTGTATCTATATTAAGCTGAACAGGAGTTCATATTGATGTCTCCTATTCTAACTCATTAATACAAGGACCATTCCAGCTTCCTCCACTGCTCATTTGTGAATTTCTCTTCCAACAGTGAGAAACCTGGAGCCCATCATGTACCAGCCATTTATTTAATAGTTCAATCCCAGTCTATCTGTAGCAGTGCCAACACTTGTAACCTATACTCATTTCCCATATATATTTTTTTAGGGTTTTTTTAGCATATTATGGGGGTACAGGTGTTAAGGTTACATATATTGCTCATGCCTCCCTCCCCCCTTGAGTAAGAGCTTCAATCATGTCCATCCCCCAAACGTTGCACATCTTACTCATTGTGGTTGTATGTACCCATCCCCTCCTCCCCCCTCCCACCCTCCCGACACCCAATAAATGTTACTCCTATGTGTCCACTTAGGTGTTGATCCGTTAATACCAATTTGCTGGCGAATACATGTGGTGCTTGTTTTTCCATTCTTGAGATACTTCATTTAGTAGAATGGGTTCCAGCTGTATCCAGGAATATACAAGAGGTGCTATATCACCGTTGTTTCTTAAAGCTGAATAGTACTCCATGGTATACATATACCACATTTTATTAATCCACTCATGTATTGATGGGCACTTGGGTTGTTTCCACAACTTTGCAATTGTGAATTGTGCTGCTATAAACATTCGAGTGCAGGTGTCCCATTTGTAGAGTGTCATTTGATCTTTTGGGTAGATGCCCAGTAGTGGAATTGCTGGATCAAATGCTAGATCTACTTGTATCACTTTGAGGTATCTCCATATTGCTTTCCACAGAGGTCTAACTAGTTTGCAGTCCCACCAGCAGTGCAGTAGCGTTCCTCTATCTCCACACCCATGCCAGCATTTATTATTTTTACATAATGACAACCACAGGGTATGCATAGTTTTGCATCCTGGCCTTTTAATTAAAGATTGACCCTAAAATTGAGTTAATCTTCCAGCAAGTGATTTCCAGACATATTTGGGTAAGTGACTGTTTTGCCTGTTTTGCAGTTCTGGGCTCAGGAGTGTGCTTGGGCAAAGCCTTTGAGACTGGAGAGGCTGAGAGGATTGCTTGGAATGAGAGGATTGCTTGCGTCTGAGTGAACTGGGTCACACCATTACCCCGGAATCACACAATGCGTTGTGTCATTCTCAGGCAGATATGATGTATCTATCTTAGGTCAGAGGGTGTCAATAGATAGCCAGGTTTGGTCACGTGCTGGACTGATTTGTCTTTGTGCATTTGAAGAGTAGAGGTTAGAGCAGGCGTCCTCAAACTACAGCCTGTGGGCCACATGGGGGTGTTTTTGCCTGTTTGTTTTTTTACTTCAAAATAAGATATGTGCAGTGTGCATAGCAATTTGTTCATAGTTGTTTTTAAACTATAGTCCAGCCCTCCAATGGTCTGAGGGACAGTGAACTGGCCCCCTGTTTAAAAAGTTTGAGGACCCCTGGGTTAGAGGTGAGTAGAGCTCCCAGAATTTCTGATGTAATGTTCTCAGTCTAGATATTACCATCCATTTCTATGAGCCATTGGTGAAGTTTGGGGGGCCAGGAAGTTTGTATCACCCTCGAAGAATATTGATGATTTCTCTGCTAGGTGTCTTGACAAGGCCAACCTCTTTCTATGACATTTAGGTATGTAAACGTTGAGTTTATGCAGGTATGTTGTCTCTGTTGACATCTGCAAATATTAGTGTTTGTGTATATACATTGTTACGTTGCTATAAGGTGGGCACAGGGCAATAAAAAAATGAAAGTTTTAAAAGTTGGTCCCTCCTGTTAGCTTTACAAAAAATTCCATATGATTCTTTCATCACGAGCATCACTGGGCCAGATGTTAAAGGGGCTGTTTCTGTAAGAAAAATATTCCACTTAGAAAGCCTGAGACTAATCACATGAAACATCACATCATTCTCCTGTTTGTTCTTATTCTTTGTCTATACAGTTGTTTCTACTTCCAGGAGTTTTTAACCATCCTCTGAGGACAGAGATTATTCATGTTTATGAAGCCTATACTTTCTCACGACTTTACAAAATGCTTTCTGTGTGGTACTCAATGAATGTTTATTAAACGTAATCAGAACAATGTTATCATTCTAATAATCTCTAAACATGCCCATATCAGACCATTCTTCTCTGAGAAGCTTTCTGTGAATTCTCCAGTCCACATATTTACTTCCCTCTCCTACCTTCTGTCAGCTTTATACAACCCTGGTAATTAAATGTTATCTAATAGCTTCATGAGTATTAGATTTTAAGCTTATCTAGGACACAGTTTCTATCATATTTTCCCCCTTTTGAGTCTTTATAATTCTCTGGCATAATGCTCTATTTATAATCATAAGTCAATGGCACTTAGAGGTTGATTATTAACCTACATTCAGATTTTCACTAAGTCAAAATATTAATCAAAAATTTTATGTTGAACTCTAATAGATGAGAAAAAAATTGGAGAAAGTACACTCAAGTTGATTTTTGCTCATTATCCTGCCCATTTACTTTTAAGCTTTTGGGGAAAAAATCGGTTTCAACAATGTAATATGAAGAGTACGATTTTCTTTGTTTTTCAGAAGAAAAACAAAGAAGAAATGAATTTTTTAAAGGAAAGAAAAAGCCATATGGATTGACACAGAACATTTTCTGATTCTACAAAGTACTAGAGAAATATATATGAAGCCTTCAGCTACAGCAAGCAACAATTTAGAAGTGCCATTTCTTTCATCTGTTTGACACTATCTCAAGAGACATTGTTCTTTAGTCAGCTAGCTCAGAAAGTTGTTAAAAGTATGGCAGACATCCTGCTTACTTTAAATTTATTTTTATACAGACCGAAAACAAACATGGTTATATGCTTTACTACTTAGGAAATAATTTATTTTTAATAAGGGATTTATTGTCATCTTTGTCTTAATCATTTTGAAGAGTAAAATTATTCCTAACCTAGTTGCAGGGGCCTAGCCAAATGGCAACATTTGTGATCCAATTGTGCTTGAGGGATACAAAGGTTTTTACAGGACCAAAAAACTACAGTATGGTGTTTGAAGCCAAGTTTATTATTAAGGTTCTTTTATAAAGAGTGTTTGGTTGAAAGAAACATAAACCGAATCAAGCTAATTGAAACAAAGGGGAGTTATTAATGAAAGGAGAGAGGCAAAACATGACCCAGCATCCAAAGATCCAGAACTGGGGAAAAATGGCATTGGGGAGTTTCTGCTACTTTCAGTAACAATTTCTCTGTTAATTCAAACTTGTTTGATTGCAAAGAGCAGAAATCTCTCAGTGTAAAAGGGAGGGCATCTTTTGTTTTCTTTATCTATACACGCTCCTTGGATTATCATATTCAGTCTCATGATTTGAAATGTCTCTGCTAATGACTTCTTAATTCCTTACTCTATTGGTGAGCCTCTGATCACTCTTTATAAAATTGCAGTTGAATCCAATTGTACGCTTTCTCTATTCCCCTGACCTCACTTTACTTGCACCATTTATACGTGTGTGTGTGTGTGTGTGTGTATATATATTCTTCATTTGTTTATTCTTTGCCTCCCCTCTCTCACATGAGAATGTGCATGGCCTGAGAACACAGATTTTATTTTGCTCATTTGCCCCATTCCCAGTACATAGAATAGTGCACGAATGTGCCTGATCTTAAAAGCTAAGCAGGGTTGGGCCTGGTTAATACTTGGATGGGGGAATAGTGCATGATATGAAGTAGGAGCTCAATATTTATTTTATTCATTCAGCGAATGAATAAATCAAAAGCATGAGAAGTTGTATCATAATGGCGAAGCACAGAAAGTGAATCTGCTTTGCACTAGAATTGTGTTAAATGATCAACTTAGGCACATTGAAATTTTAAAGAGTTTATTTGAGCAGGTAGCGATTCATGAATCTGGCAACACAAGACCACATGGGGTTCAGGGATCCACCAAAGGAACATGAGGAGAAGGCTTTTTTTTTTTATTGGGTGAGCACAGAAGTAAGCAAGGGAAATATTTGTTTTGTTAAAGTGGAGCAGTTAGACTTATTTGTGTCATTCCAGTGTCAAGTCCTTAGTTAGAGGAGAGTTGGCAATTTCTTATTGGTTAAGCTTAAGTTTTGTTTTGTTCTTTTTACTGAGTTGGGTTTTTGTTTGCTTACGTAAGAGCTCTGGAGATGCCTGTGCCTCATGGTCTCCCAATTAATTATTTTAATAACCGAAACATTTTGAAAAACCTATCACTTTCTCTCCTGGGACACATGAAATCTCAACTGTGCCATATTCTGCCCCTACAACTTGTACTCTTGCTCACCCACTTTCTGTTCTTAATCCTTGGATGCTCATAGATGCTCTAACCCTGAATCATAATGACCCTCCAACACCTCCCCCCATTCCCCACCATGTAACTGCAGACTCCTGCATCTTCCAATCAGGTTAGTTTAGAAACAGATTCTGATAGATTTTTTTATTGTTAGAGAATGGATTGGCTTCTTTCTGATCAGGAGTCAAAATCTTAGCTAATCAACTTTATCCAGGGTCTGATGATATACATACATCAGATGGCACAGGTTCAACCTCTCAGCAGATGTGATTTGTGAAGCAATGGCTCAGAGACGTGAGCTTGGGGCTGAGCTATTTTTCTCAGCTGTTTCAAAACTATTGGCATTGTTTGCCTTCCTACTCCACAGAGAATCCCATCTTCCACTCATTCATTTTAAAATGTTGTTTAAGCTTCTGCAGCCATCGCTCAGATGCTGGTGGTACAGCCAAAGGCAAAATGGCATTTCTGTCTCCATTCCTCCTTGTTGAGGGAAAGCTTCATAGCACCCTATTCTCTTTGCACCTCTCACAATATTCCTTAAGCCTAGATTTGCACACAAATTACTCATCTTTTTTACTTTATCATTCAAAAGGGATAGAGTAGCAGTCATCTGAGTAGTTTTCTGGTAAGACACATCTTCACACAGGTTCAAAACTTCAGCAAGGTTAATGGGTTGCTCCCAGATATCAAGAATGAAAATAATTTCTATTTGACACCTCTCTACTTACTGTCTAATCAAAGATTTATCTACAATATGCAAATCTGGCATAAAAAACACTCTCAGGCCCTAAGACTTGCATGACCACAGCTCATGCTTTTACAAAGGACATACAGTGTTGGTTATTCTAATTCAAATCACTGTCTGTATCTCCTGTCGACATTCTTTGTTTACTTGTTCTGCTTTTGTGCTTCTTAAAGCTCCAGGTATATAATGATTACTCATTATTTTTAAATCACTTTTATTTTACTTTGTAAAATTCCCTATTCATCCCCTGCTGCTGTTAATTAATACCAGGGGATTCCTGACTGTGGTTGCTGCAGTACTACAGTATAGTTCTCAGTATTCACACTTTTTATGAATAGTTTTCTAAATAAAAACTTAGTTTCTGTGAATGTTAATTTAAGATGCCTGATAATATGTGAGTGTATTTGTGTGTCTATATAAGGGTATACATGGCCTTAAAAAGGGTTACTCAGATGAAATTGGGATGGACTACAGTAAGCACAAAGCTTAAAGAGTAGAGCAAAATTCCCAGGAAATTTCTACAGGTTAAGAATTTCTAGAGCTTTAATATATCTTGCAATTATTTTTTTTACCATCCTTTATGAAATTAATAAAGGGCCACAAGGTGGGAACTGTGGTAGGGGCCTGAACTCTGCAAAGGTATAAGCATAGTTTCTATATAGATACAGATATACACACACATATATATGCGTATGTGTGTATATGTATATATATGACCAGCCATTGTTCCCTAGTTTGCTTCCCTGTAATTGCTTCCTACTCAGGACTCATATAGCTGTTGGCCATAAAGATCCTTAGTTCTCTTCATTGCTCCTGTAGATAACATCACCCTTGTGAAGGCTGAGGCTAGTTTTTCAGATACCTTCCAGGCCCTGGATTCCATTAGCTGACCTAGTCAGACCAGTGGCCTATACCAAGGAACTGACTCAACTTGTCTTGCAACCCCCACCCAGAAATGGACTTAGCACGAGAAGACAATTTCTACACCCCTGTGGTTCCACCCTGAACCTAGCCAATCAGCAGACCCAGTTGCCTGCCTTTTGCCCACCAAACTATCTTTAAAAACCCTTTGTCCCAAATTCTTGGAGAGATGGATTTAAGACATCCCTAATCCCTCCTGCCTCTTCTCATGGCACCTGTGATATTAAACTTTTTCTCCACTGCAACTGCTGCTGTCTCAGTGTATTGGCTTCCTCTTGAGCAGCAAGCAAGGAGCCTGGTTGGACTGTGACATTTTTTTAAAATCCTTATCATTGACCATTCTATTTTCTGTCCCTACAGTTTTGTACTTTCTCAAGTTTCATATAAATGGCATCACACGGTATGTTGTATTTTGAGTTTTTCCAATTAGCATGATTAATCTGAAATGTACTTAATGTTGTATGAATCATTAGTTTATGCTTTTTTTTTTTTTTTGCACACAAGTTTTCCATTGCAATGGCATACGTTGACATGTTTACCCATTTACCAGTAGTTAAAGGATATTTGGGTTGTTTACAGTTTGAGGTGGTTATGAATAAAGATACTATTAATATAAATATTTATATACACGTCTTTGTGACAACATAAGTTTTTGACTTGAGTAAATACCTAAGATGGGAATTACTGAGTCTCATGATAAATGAATGATAAGCTGTATATCAAACTGGCAAATTATCTTTCAGAATGTCTATACCATTTTGCATTCACAGCAGCAATGTACCAGAGTTTCAGTTCTGCATTCTGGCTACAGTCTGTTATTTGGTTTTCACATATTTTTTTTAAAATTTTACTAATAGCTACTATAAGAGATATGTAGAAATATATCATGGCAGTTTTGATATGCGTTTACCCGATGCATAATGATGTTGACCATCTTTTCATGTGCTTAATTATCATCTATATTTCTGCTTTGGTAAAGTGTCTGTTCAAAACATTTGCCAAGAATCTTTTTCTTAATTATTATGAATATTTCCCAATGATTGCAGATTCACAAAAAGTTGAAGAGATGTTTCAGAGAAGTTCTAGATATTCTTTGTGAAGTTTTCTCCATTGGTTAAGTAACTATAGTATAATATGAAAACCAGAAAAATGATATTAGTACAAAGAAAATTGGCATTGGTGTAAGGAGTGTGTATGGTTCTTTGTCATTTTAGCCCATGTGTTGATCTGTGTAATCACCACAGTAATCAAGTATCTGTCACATTGGTTTTCTCTATTGTTTTCCTGTTTGAAATTTCACTGATTTCTGATATTATCTGTATTATTTTATTCCTCTACTTGCTTAAACCACTTGTGAAAGTGGTTTATTTTGTTTTCCTAGTTTATTGTACTGGGGAATTAGATTATTGATTTGCTATATTTTAATTTTTCAAATGTTTACATTTTTTTTGCTATTCATTTCCCTCTCAGCACTGCTTTAATTTCATCTCATAAATTTTGATATATTGAATTTTTATTTCCATGTAGTCATTTTAAATTTCCATTGAGACTTATTCTTTGATTCATGGATTAGAGGTGTGTTTCTTAATTTCTAAGTGTTTGGAGATTTTTTTTTGCTATCTTTCTGTGATTGATTTCTAGTTTGATTTTATCATGGTTGGAGAACACACTCTATATTAGTCATATAATGATGTTTCAGTCAATAGTGGGCTGAGTAGATGACCGCGGTCCCATAAGATTATACTATATTTTTACTGTACCTTTTGTATGTTTAGATATTAAAATATTTACCATTGTGTTACAACTGCCTTCTAGTATTCCATAAAGTAACATGCTATACAGTTTTGTAGCCTAGAAGCAATATGCTATACTTTATAGCCAAGGTGTGTAGTAGGTGATATCATCTAGGTTTGTGTGAGCACTTTATGATGTTTACAAAGTGACAAAATTGCCTAATGATGCATTTCTCAGACTATCTCCCCATCTTTAAGCAACACATAGCTGTATTTCAATTATTTTAAATTTGCTGAAGTTTGTTTTATTGACTCAGTATATGGTCTATACTCGTGACTATTCTATGGGCACTTGAAAAAATATGTATTCTGTTGTTGGTTAGAGTATGTTTAAATGTCAATTGCTTGATGGTTTTGTTGAGTTCTTCTACACCCTTTTATTCTTACCAGTTTTGCTTACTATGTTTTCTAGTCTTGTTTGGCGTTTACATATTTAGGATTGATATATATTCTTTGTAGTTTGACCTTTTGGTCATTTTGTAATACCTCATCTGTGTGTTAATATAGAATTTCTAAATATATCATTTAATGTTTTATATCTATGTCCTTGAAGGATATGGTCAGTAAATAATTGTTAATGTCTAAGTCTGGTTTTGGTATGAGGGTAGTACTGTTTTCATGAAGTTGTCTATTATGTTGAAGACTTTGAGTAAAATTGGCATTGTTTCTTCCTTAACTGTTTGTCTTGATTCACCTGTGATGTCATCTAGCCCTGGAATTTTCTTTGCAGAAATTTTAGACACAAATTCAATTTCTTTAGTAGACACAGGGGTATGCTGCTTATGGTTTTCTTTTCTTGAGAGACTTTTGTAATTTCTATTATTCAATGAATTTCTCTGTTTCATCTAAATTGTATAATTATAGGCATAGACTTTATAATATTCCTTTATTATATTTCTAATGTCTATAGGGTCTATTGTAATGTTCCTTTTATTCATGATATTGGTAATTTGTGCCTCTTTTTTTCATTTTGGTCTATCTAGCTAGAGGCTTACAAATGTTATTAATCATTGCAAATAACCTCCTTTTGGTTTCGTTGATAATCTCCATTGGTTTTTCTGATTTCAATTTCATTGTATTTCCATCTTATTAGTATTTCCTTTCTTGCTGTGAGTTTAATTTTGTCCCTCTTTTTGTAGTGTCTTGAGGCCAAGACTTATATAATTGTCTTGAGAAGTTTCTTCTTTGATAATATAAGCATTTAATGCTATAAACTTCCCTCTAAGCACTGTGTTACTTGCATCCTACAAATTTTGATGTGTTGTGGTTTGTCATTTCATTCAAAATATTTTAGTTTCCATTTATATTTCCTTTGACTTATGTTATTTAGGAGTGTGTATGTTTAAATTCAACACTTGACTTCTGATATAGCTTAAGCGATGAATGCCTCTAATTTAGCTCTGAAAGGCATTCTAGCCAGCCCAATCTCACTGTGGGGTTGTTAGGAATAACAGAATTGCTCTTGACTTTCTTCTTGCAGGCAAAGGTGAAGTCTGTGTAATCACTACTACCTTTTGCTGAACTTTTATTATTACCCTGTGTCAAGAGGGAAGGGTCAATGTGGAAACTTAAGAAATCTACCTGGATTTATAAGGTAGACTGTGATGGTTTGTGGGATTATTCAGCTCTTTTGCCCTGAGTTAAGGTTAAGGGTCATAGTTAAGTTTAATGATATCGGCCTTACTGAAACATGACAAACTGCTTAGGATATTTGTGTAGTAGTTCATGTAAAAGATGATGATAGCTCTACTAGGGGTATTGGCAATAAACGTCAAGTTCTCTCATAAAAATATTTTGAAAGTAAAACTGATGAAAATTTTTCATGTATGTGATATGCACATGAAGGGTATGGTCCTTTTATATGTGGTCCAAAGGATTCTGGGTCATGCCAACAAATATTTTTTGCCCAGAGTTGCCATTATGAGAATTAGGCAACAAAAATTAGTGTGGATGAAGTCAGAAGATCACAATTTTGGTTTTGAATATGCTTAGTTTGAGTTGCTCTTGTAACATTAAACATCACGAAGCCAAAGTAATCTCATGCCAAGCTCAATATCAAAGGGGCAGGAAATTATACTCCTAAAATTAAAAGTAAATGTAATTGATCAATGATTTAATCTACTCAGATACAATAAGGATATCATGTAGGCAGTCAAATATATGCCTTTTAGCTTAAGGAAAAATGTTTTTTATTTTTCTATGAATCATAGAGAATGGATCTTATTCCTAAAGTGAATACAATAGAATGGGAAGGAAATAAGCTTGAGGAATTCCAACCTCGAATAGTCAAGTAGGAGAAAATGGCCTACAGATTGACAGAATAATTGTGGGCAGAGATGTTAGGAAAAACTAGGAAGTTATGTCACCAAAGGCAAGAGAAGTTAGTCACTGTTTCAATAAGAGAAGAGATAAAGATAAAAACCAAGAGTTCCAGGTGTTACTGACCATGAAAACAAAATGAAGTTTAAAATATGACTATTAAGTTATGTGTCTTATATGTCAAAATATCTCCTAACAGCCAGCATTTTCTTATCTGTAAACATAGCTTTTGAGCTTAGGGTATTTATTGCCTCCTTTGGTATATTTTTAGATAATGCTACATATTTTCCATAATTGCTATGCTGAATTTTTGTAACTATGATGTTTTCATTTGATGGATAGATATTGGAGCCTGAGAATTTAAATAGACATCTATAAATATAAAAGGGATATTCATATAATTCAGGAGATACTTATAATGTTTACTGGCAGGTGCTGTGTAAGATGCCAAGACCCTACTAGAAGGAAATATAAGAAGCTTGAATTTGTTTTCATGGTGGTGAAAGGAGGCTCAAATTTTAAAATATTGAAAAAGATATTGGAATAATGAAGAATATCATTTAATACTGATGAATGAGATCCTTCATAATTACTTGGTTTTGAAACACCATCACAAGCTGTAATGGTTTTATCGTTTGTCCTCCCCAAAACTCATATTGAAATTTAATTGCAATTATATTAATATTAGAAAGCCTGTGTCTCAACTATATCTGATTGTGCCTTGAATCTCACCCATATTTGATTTAGATGAGACTCTGGACTTTGGACTTTTGAGTTGATGCTGGAAGGACTTAAAACTTCGGGGTCTATTGGAACTTAGTATATTTTGTATGCAAGAAGGGCATCAGTTTTGGGAGGCCAGGGGTAGAATTACCACGGTTTGAATGTTTGTTTACTCCAAAACTCGTGTTGAGATTTATTGCCACTGTAACAGTATTAAGAGGTAGGACCTTTAAGGTGTGATTAAGCTATGAAGGTGTCACCCTCATGGTGGGATTGGTGCCATTACAGTAGGGTGAGTTTGGCCCCTTCTTGCTTTCTCACCTCCTGCTACATGTTGACATAGTGACAAGGCCCTCTCCAGATGCTGGCAGCATGATACTAGACATCTCAGCTTCCATAACTGTGAACCAATAAATTTCTGTTCATTATAAATTACCCAATCTCAGGTATTCTGTTATAGCATTACAAAACAAAGACATGGGCTTACATTAAATCCTTTATATACTCCCTTGGATTGAACTTTCAGAAGCCCCATTGTCTGAGAGGCTTCAGTCTATTGCAAGAACACTTATTTTGGGCTAAACTTCAGAGTTGGCACATGATAAAGAATGCTTAAGCTCATTACAGTGATACTCCATTAAGATTTTCCAGTTCCTATTAGTGATTCATCAATGATATATCCACTGTAAACAGGCCAGAAATTGACGTAATATAAAAGAAGAGGGATTTTACTGATCTTCGGGCTTGCCTCTGACATTTTAATAGCTGAATACTAAGTGCACTTTTAGACAAAATCTGACCATTAATTAACTTGGTTTTACAACATTGAAACCATAGCCTCTAAGACCAAGGTAGGTAGGATCAGGTTTTTCCAAGAGGACACATCTGGTCAAAAATTACTAACCTCCGAAGAAGTTTAATCCAGGACATTCATGAAGAGTTCTGTAATTGTGGAATGCAAAAGGTCCCAGCCACATTTAAGTGCAAGTCATTCACATTGTAGACCTCACTGATATATGGATTTTTTTTATTCATTATGAAAACTTTCCTGGAATATGTCAGTAAAATATCATTTTAAGAAAATCAATACATAAATTTTCTTTTCTACAGGTGAAAGTAAAGTATCTGGTGATAAAGATGCTTTTTAGTAATTTTTGCAAATGCATCATGCAAACAGCTGGTAACCCTGAGGACATCCAGGTGACTCAGTAGCGCATGCTGTCTACATCAGCCATCAAGCTTTCTTTCTCAAGAAAACATTCTGGCTTCATGGCCTACTTAGCAATATAATTTTATCCAAAAGTCAGTCTTATGCTGACCCTGGAACATACAATTCAACACTGACAAAGGATTCTAGGAAAAACACTTCTACTGCCACAACTCTAAGCACACCTTTCTTAGCTGCTAATCATTAGAAGAAAAACTATAGATCATATTTAAATTAAAAAATGAAAAAAAGGCCGGGCACGGTGGCTCAAGCCTGTAATCCTAGCACTCTGGGAGGCCAAGGCGGGCGGATCACTCGAGGTCAGGAGTTCAAAACCAGCCTGAGCGAGACCCCGTCTCTACTATAAATAGAAAGAAATTAATTGGCCAACTAATATATATAGAAAAAATTAGCCAGGCATGGTGGCGCATGCCTGTAGTCCCAGCTACTCGGGAGGCTGAGGCAGCAGGATTGCTTGAGCCCAGGAGTTTGAGGTTGCTGTGAGCTAGGCTGACGCCACGGCACTCACTCTAGCCTGAGCAACAAAGCGAGACTCTGTCTCAAAAAAAATGAAAAAAAAAAACTCAGAACAATTTAAATAGTAAACTTCCAATTCCATAAAAACTATAAAATTGATTGTCCTAAACTAAATGACTCAGTAGAGAAGCTGAAGAACAATAGAACAAAAAGGTCTCTCACCAACCTCTAATTTTCCTTTCTTGGGTGCATGCTAATAGTCAGATACTAGATCAATATTAGCCATCCAGCAGTGTGAGAAGAGGTGTGGTTTAGGTGACCAATACTCAACAGAATTCACAGCTTCTATTTTACCTTCGCTTGTAATATTTTATCAGTTGAGATGACAGTTGTATAGCTTTAATTAGAAGTACTTTGAATTATTGTATGAAGAAATTAGAATAAAATTATATCATTAAAATATCTCAGACATATAAATTCAGAGATGGTAATTACCAATTTAAGACATATTTGAAAGTCAGAAAGCCCCTGCGGCAATTGTAATGGATACTTTTTTTTTTTTCCTGCAATTGCAGGGAGGACTGTGTTTAAAAAAAAAAAAAAAAAACAGGCCAGGATCATATTATAATAGTGGCCCAGCTACAAAAGAGCCTCCATTTCAAGTTTCTTATCTCTTAAAACACATCTGAAATTCCTTTTTCCATACAAGTTAACATGTTTGTTCAAACTTTCAAGGATTAGGACATGGACATCTTTGGGGAGTCATTATTATGCTTACCCCAATAGGAGATAATTATTATCATTGGGCCACTCTCGCATGATTTAGGATTCAATGTTTTGCAAGGACACTTGGAAATGATCCTAATAGTGTTCTGGGATGGTCCCTAAAATCTAGACATATCTGTCTACAGTAAACAAAATTAAGATGCCAGACTATCCTTGGCATAGCATTAAAGAAATTTATCACCACAGTAGGAGTCAAGGCTGTAGTGACAACAAAGGTGCCATGACTGTCAAAGATTTTTGGTACAAGCTAATACTTCATGGTATTCCTAGAAATCAGACAGATGGCTGTTTAGGGTACCATTCAATTTATATATTAGTAATGTAAAATTACATACATTAAATGTTCTACCTCTACAAGGAGTTCTGCAGCTAACCATAGGTTAACAATATGAGTTGGACAAATACCCAGAACTTTCAAGGACTGTTAGATACAAGGTCTCACAAGACTGATAACAGGAAACACCAAATGGAATTGTGGTTGTAAGTTAAGAGTGGGCATTAAAGGCCAAGTAATACATGGAGTTTTGATCTGATCCAGGATCACAGCTGGTTAATTGGATCTATTGGCCAACCCTGTGATGATTTCTCTGTTTCCTGGATGTGTAATGGGCATAGACACCTTTAGCTGTTGGCAGACTATTCACATTGCTTCCCTAACTTATAGTATAAAGGCCATTATGGTAGAATGAGCCAAGTGGAAGCTTTGCATATATGTATTATTTTCACCATCGAGGTTGTGAATTGTAGGGAAAGAAAAAAAAATCCTTTCCCTTCTATCATTCTAAGTCCTAGGCTGTGACCTCTGTGATACAAGACAGATTAACAAGAGAAAAACAAGTTTATTAACATTTATATCTTATATATACATGAGAGAAACCCAGGAAAATGAGTAACTCAAAGAGGTAGCTTCGGACTCTTACATAACATCTTTATATAATGTTTTTCTGTAGAAAAATGACAGGACAAAGGGAAGTGGATGTAGACTTCTAAGAGTGGCAAACCGTAGGAAGGTAACTGATGGAGAAATGTTTGCTTGCAGATTTCTCTGGTGCCGTATCTCTAGACCAATAAGAATCTAGTCATCTCCATTAAAAGAGAATTTATATCCTGCCTTTATGCATAAAAGGGGGAAGACAGAGAGACCTTTTCCTGCATTTGCTGTTTGTCTTTAGCTCAAAATAATTTTTATGTCAAAGAGGCATATCTTGGGGTGGGTAACATATTCTGGTTTCCTTCAATTCCACAAGTAATTCTTTATTCAAGGAAGAGTTAAAATTCTAATCAAAGATATAGAGGAAGTAGTCCTTATTCATCTAGCTTTTACCAAAGCAGATGGTTCATGGTAGATGATGGTGCCCTACCATAAATTTAAACTGTGTGTCAGAGTCTAGGATTTTATCTTTCTTATAAGCTAGTGCTAGTCTATTAATATTTAATGAATGCTAGCAGAAAACATGAGACTCTCCTAGGTCAGAAACAAAAGACCTCTTTATTAATGACATAGAAAACTACAAGGGCATTATGTTGGGCTGGTTCACTTTGCTTCCAAGTCTTCAGGGGAAATGCTCAGTGAATGCTGGGCATGTAGTTAAAATGCATCACAGCTGAGGAAAACAGAGATGGGAGAGTGTGATGGGAGATGTCCACAGGCAGACATTACCTCATCCTTCAAGGTTGCTCAGTGCAAACCCCACCTGAGAAATGCTCCAGAAAAGTATGGTCAGGACCTTGCATTCTTGGCATACTCAGAAACAACATTCAGGGATACTCGGGTCCAATGGCAGATTGCCTGTCTCAACATAGTGGAAGCTCCAATCACAGATGCTGCGTCAGATGTAATATTTTCAACAGAACATATCAACACAGCCTCTGGCACTTAGTATGTGGCCTTTTATCTGGCAACAGCTTTCTTCTCCATAACCATCATTGGGGAGGATTAAGAACAGTTTGCATTTAAATGGAAAGAACAGCAGCACACATTCACTGTCTTGCCCCAGGGCTATGTTACTTCTCCTGCTGTCTTTCATAATATAGCACATAGGGACCTCAGTAATCTCGATATTCTAAAGAATATCATGTTGTTCCACTCAGTTGTTGACATTGTGCTAATTAGACCTGGTAATTAGGAAATTACAAGTATCTGAAATTTTCTATCAAGATACATGTATACCGGAAAATGGATAATAAACTCTATGAACATTCAGGAGGCCGTATCAGTAGGCCACACGTGCTTCTCTTAAGGATACCGATATGAAAGGGATTCCTCCGGCTTTTGACCCGCTCTGCCCTGTTCCCAGCCCTTCCTCTGTCCCCGCTCTCCTTGCACTCTCACGTTCCGCCTCTGCAGCAATTCCTGTCTTTTTTCCTGAGCCCCAGTATTTTTGGTTTCAGGTTTGCAGGGACAAAACCGAGGCTTGGGGAGCCCGTGGGGCCTGCTGCCTGAGAAACCTAGGGCTTGAACCCACATCATGTGACTCCAGGGTTACCAGCCAGACCTGGCTCAGGTGACTCTGGGGTCTCCAGCAGGGCCCTGATATCTATGAAAGCCAGGAGGACTCCAGAAATACCGTCACCGGAAAGGGAAGCCAACGCAGCTGCTCGTGTGCGCGCGCGCGCTCTCGCGAGATCCCGCAGGTCATGTGACAGCATAGGGTGGAGCGTCGCGGTGCTCACGTGACAGGTGCCTCTGCGCCTCGAGTCTTTTCTTGGATGAGTTGGGTGCCACAGGGAAGAGGATGGAGGCTTCTAAGTACGTCTGCAACCACTTAAGGGGTTGTGGGCTCTCTCGAAGGTGCAGGGCCCTGCTACCAGCACTCTCCCGGCCCGCCGCAGGTCAGCTGATCGCGGAGGCCACAGCTACGGCCTCCAGCCACTCGCTTGCCGGCGGCCTCTGCACCCTGGGCGGTTCCCTGCGGCACCCCAGGCAGCAGCAGGAGTCGCCTTTGGCTGGAGGCATCCTCAAGTGTTTCTGGCGAAGAATGACAGTGGGACTTTCCAGTCGTCTTCTTGACGAACTGTGATACTTAAGTGGTTGCAGAAGTACTAAATAGCAGCTCTTGTGGTAAAGGGAACACTTCTGGTCCCAGCCTAACGATTGGTTTTGGAAGTGGACATACGTTGACCTTCTGTGTTACGGTGTTTGCTTGCTGAGGTTTATGGCTTATCACAGTGGTCCCCATCTTTTTGGCACCGGGGGACCAGTTTCATGGAAGACAATTTTTCCATGGATGGGGGAGGGTTCTGAGGGTGGTGGGAGCAGTGGAGGGGTAGCAGAGTAGTCAGCGCTGTAAATACAGGTGAAACTTTGCTCACTCGCCCTCCACTTACCTCCTGCTGTGTGGCCCAGTTCCTACATTTCATGGAAGACAATTTTTCTGGGGGTGGGGTGGAGTGGGGGTGTGGGTAGGAGAGGCGAGGCAGGTGAAGCTTAGGTAGTGATGCCCAGCCTACTTCCTAACAGACCATTGACTGCTATCAGGCTTGGGGCTGGGGACCACAGACTAATCAGACACACATTTTCCCAATGCAAGCTCCAAAGGAAATCAAGACTGTGAAATACATAACTAGCATCAAGGTAGACAATGATAAAAAATACACGTGTTAGCTGCAACCAGGTGCACGTGAATAGCCAAGATGTTCCTTGATGCCACCATCCAGTTTTACCTTTTAAATAACTTCAGCAAGGAAGTACTGAGGAACAAATAGCACCTCAAGTTTAAATCTTTGGAGTCGTTTACCTTCTCCAGTGCCAGAGAGCCTCTCTGTATACAAGTACAACGTGAGTGGCACCACTGGGGCCTGTCTGCTGGCTGGCATGGGGTTACAACCAAGCATCACCTGTGAGTGTTGTGACAACATGACAGTGACAATAGTATTCAATATTAGCCATTATCAATGGGAACTCTCAGGTGGTGACTCTGGAACTCTGAAGTGAAAATGTCACTCTTCTACTCTTGTTTTGGAATGAATGCAAGGTCTAGCTGGTGTTTTCCTACAGGGAATTCTGTTGAATTTAACTCTTCCCAAGGCAAGAGACCCCAGTGTTAAAGCTGTGATTCACTGAGAGCACTTAAAGCTACCACTGGAAATTCTTACAAGCATAGTGCTGAGGAAAATGTTCATCACAAAGGCATTTGCAGTCAACGTATTCAAATCATGAGTCTAGGCTTTCAAGTTTGAAAGTGACAACTTTGAGTATGTGGAAGAATGTCAGCTGGTCCCCATCACAGTGGGCAGTCCCCTGGCAGGGCTGGTGCCCATTGTCCAGATGATTTACCCTCATGGTCAGGAAGAAGAGTCATGCTGGCTCTCAGAGGATTTAACATCCACACTGTGGGCCATGCCATAGATTAACAGCAGTTGCAACGGGTCTGTATTCATTTCCCTGACATTAAATTGGTATTGATAGGGAGACACACTTTCTTGCAAACTGTTTTACAAATCTGCTCTATCAAATGTGGAATTCATCTTGCAACATTTACTATGCACAAAAAAGTAATCATCAGAATGACCTGGGTTAAATATTTTGCTAACTGGTTAAACGTTAAGATTTACCAGAGTAGAACTCCAAGGGAGGGTAATAGTGCTTTTCTGAATTGGCACTAGCTCCACTGTAATTGGAATTGTCAGGACTTCAGTATTTGGTTTCTTCATTCTTTACTCATGTTTAAACCTTAGGAAGAGAAAGTCGTCAGTCTTAACACTCGTAAGTGATGAAGGTTGGTTAAGTGTAATGCTGACATGTTTAAGAAATTTAAAATAATAGAGAAAGAAAAACCTTAAAACAGTGTGACCCTAAAAGATGAAACTATGAAATGCTTAAGTTTTGAAAACCAGGATCACCCTGGTCCATGTGGAATGTACAGTTCAACATTTCAAGCATTACAAAGCTAATCAGGCATGTCCTTTGATATTTTTTATGGTCTGCCACTTAATAGCTCGTACCTTTTAAAATGTAAAAGTAGGTGGTGGTTTTATTTCTTTTGTAAAGTGATTTTCCATCCTCCGTGTGAAGTTTAAAGTAATCCTGTTTCTGTACTTATATACAGTAATAGGTTTTACTCTGATTTATCTAGTTACAGCTTGGTTGGGTTGTACACTCTAAGAATCAGTTCACATATGGTGCATTGCCTGTGACAATTCTAATATAAAGTCTCTTTCTTTGTTAAAAAATTACTTCTGTGATACTTCTGTTGGATTAAAATCTGCCTTCAAGTTTTACATGAATCTAGACTGAGAGGGTGCAGTAGCCAGTTCAAGCTGTGGTTCTAAGTGCTGTCAGAATTGAGATCCAAGAGATTTTACTGTTTAAAGGTATTAGTGACATACCTCAGTATGTTAGTAAGAGTACAAACCTCTGAATTCTCAAGCAAAGCCACATGCTCCTTGGTACAGAAAAACTTTCTTTTAAAAACATCTGTTCATGGGCTGCTGGTCATTGATATAACCTGAGCAGCCAACAATGGGACATGGAACAGAGCTTATGCAGTCATAATTTTCTGACATAAACTGGATATTTTTAGATAATCCATTATGTGAAGGAAGTGGGTATTTGAAACTAGAGCAGTTTCTGGAGGAATAGGTAAATTGTGTGAACAAGTGACTTAGACTCTCATGTTACCACCTTTGTGGTTCATTTCATAGCTGGGGCCTGAGATAAATATACCTCAGCTAGCAAATGGCTTGGCTGATTAGTGTGGGGCCTAAAGGAACAAACCCGAAACATCTGTCAGTAGCAGAGACTGATACTGAGCCCTCCTTACATTGCCATCCCTCAGTCTGAAGTCCAGTTAATAGTAATAACACTGAGGGTGATTGGTTTCTTAATTCTTACAAATGTACTGCAATAAGATAACTTGAGGAGTAATTGAAACTGGGTGAGGGGCATTCAGGAATTCTCTGTACTGTCTTTCTAACTGGTCTATAAATCTAAAATTGAAAAAGTTTGTTACAAAAGCAAAAACATGAATGATAAAATGAGTGAGGAAAAACTTCACTTAGTAAAAATATATATTCTTTTGAAGATAAAATAAGTGTGATTTAAGTACTGAAAAAGCCCTTTAGGGGTCTTCCTTTTTCTTCATCTTTTTAAATTTTCCATTTGATTAGCTAAGCACTATTTAACCAAGAACTGCCATGATTTAAATTTGTCAGTTCATACATTTAGATATCTAAACATGTTTTCTTGATATTATGTGCTTTCCTAAATGATAATGTTTACATTAAAAAGTGCATTAAAACAACCTATTTAAAGAGATCTGAATAGTTTTAAGAATAGAAATGGACTTTGAATATAGTATAGATTTTTGTTATACAATAATGAGCACATTATCCTCAAATTTATATTCCTACGCTGTTGATGAAATGAAATAAAAAAGAAACAAAACAACATACTCGTTGTTCTTGGCACACACTCTTTTGCAGTTTTTGTCTTGAGTGTCAAAATGCAGCAAAGAACTGAGCTGCACTGAAGAGTAAGCCTCTTCAGTTCTTTCTGATTATATTGTGTGGTTTAGAGAACAAATTCTAAAGCTAGGAAACCTGGGTTCTATGTTTTGAATAAATCACAAAACCGTGTTTAACATGAATGTCCTCGTTTGTAATGTAGTAGCTATCTCGTAGGCTTTTTCAGAAGGACTAAAAGACATAGTGTATAAATCGTTTTTAACAGTACCTGGAATATTGTAAAGTGCCCTAGAAATGTAATTTATTGTTTTTGAAATCCCCTGTAACCAAATCTACCATTTCTTAGGATCTGTCAATTCCATCCATACAAAGAGCACCAACAGCATTCCTGTACCTGAAGAAGTTGGGTTTATTACTTATTGCCAAAAGGAAAAATGCATTCCATGGGGTTGGGAAAGTTTTCAAATCTAGTACTCTTTTCACCACATCTTGCTGACAATAAAGTATTTAGAAACATCCATTTCAGATGCACCATGGTTTTTAGGGAACTCTTCGAACTGCTGCCTGAACACTGTCCTTGGAATCAGATGTAGAATTGAAGCTAAGTCAAACACCTGAGTTGGGATGGGTGTGGTAAAATGGTAAGTATGAAACAGAAGTGCCCCTACTTAACTGGTAGATAACTTTAATAGATATAAGCAATGCTGCACCTCAGCTCAAAACATTAATTGTACCCTGCCCCAAGAGGTGCTGCAAGTGACATTTATGTAGTGTTTCTTTGCCTGCTTATAAATTGAAGAGCTGTGTGTGTTATTTACAGGCATAAGGCGTAATAGTTGGGAACTTTCTCTTTTAACCCTTTGAGTCTATTGTACAGAAGTCAGCCCTACTCATAATTTGTATTTTCCATTTTCTTCTCCCTCACTTTCTCTTTAATAGTCACTTTCTAATCATCATCCATTGTCTTTAGGCAGCTCTTTATTTTCCAGCAATGACAGGATCTCTAGACACTTTCTCTAGGCTTTTTTGGTCTCTCTAGAGCTCCATTCACCTATATGAACCCAGTATATATTTCATATGCCAGAGCTCTAAGTAAACTCTAAATAGCAGAGTGGATTTTAAGTATTAAATAATAGAAGAACAGATTATGTGCTAAGAAGTGGTCTTACCCAGAATATGTTAGTACTAAAAGGGACTTTTTGGAGGTTTTGCCTTAAGACAATGACATACTGAAGGTAATTTGAGACAAAATGGCAAACAATCGGTCATTTGAAACAGATACAATCTTGTACTCCCTCAGGGATTCTCACATCCTCCAACTGTTGATCAGATTTTGATTAAATATTTCTGCCAAGAAATTTCTGGAGAAAATTATAAAACCATAACTGCACTCACAAGGCCAGGATGAACACACAGTCACCCTGCTGATGTGAATTTGCTGCTGCTTTATGACACATATCTAGTTCTATCTTAAAAGATTTGCTTTAATTCTCTATTTCTTTATCCCCCTGAATTTTTGACTATAATTTACATTTTCATATACTCTCTCTTTCTGAAGAATAAAATATTCCCTTCTTGCAGATAGTCAAACCAGTAGAAAATCTCTCCTTATATTACTTTTGCACATGTGTGACTATAATGAGGCTTCCCAGGAAAAAGAAGTCTATTTAGTATTTTTTTGTACACTTATAGTAATAAGTGTACAAAAGTTAGGACTTTTGGAATATCAAAGTTAGGACTCTGAATATGATTATGAATATTGCCTATCTCTGTCTTGGGGTATATAACTGATAATGAATATTTACCATAAAACCAATGTTTGTTTTTTGTTGTTGTTTGTTTTTTTGAGACAGAGTGTCTGTTGCCCTGGTTTATAGTGCCATGGCATTAGCCTAGCTCACAGCAACCTCAAACTCCTGGGCTCAGGCAATCCTACTGCCTCAGCCTCCCGAGTAGCTGGGACTGCAGGCATGTGCCACCATGCCCAGCTAATTTTTTTCTATATTTTTTAGTTGGCCAATTAATTTCATTCTATTTTTAGTAGAGACAGGGTCTCGATTTTGCTCAGGCTGGTTTCAAACTCCCGACCTTAAGCCATCTGCTGCCTTGGCCTCTCAGAGTTCTAGGATTACAGGCATGAGCCACCGTGCCTGGCCAAAACCAATGGTTTTAATTTAATACTGCCTTCATCTTTAACAGTACAAAATTGGAAATGACCATACTCTATGGTGACAGTTTTGCTTCACTCACTCTGACCTTTTGGACAACTCAAGACTTATAAATACAGTTGTTTTCTGTGTTCATTGTGAAAAGTAGTATTTATTAAGTATGGTTTCTCTACTGATATGATGTCTCAAAATTAATACTAGAAATAATATAGAAGCCAGAGTGCAATTCTGATTTTAGGAAATAACCACAATGATATGAAAAATTCCTGGGGAGATTAAAAACTATCTTAAATTGATATACAAAGGAAGCAGGGTGGTGGGTAGTTGCAGCCTGGGCAGAGAAGGACAGATGAAGGTGACTGTAAGGACATTAATTGGATAAGTTTTTTTTTTTTGTAAACTCAAGGTATAACTTAACTATTAAATGCACAAATCTTACTGTCCAGCCCAACAGATTTGGACATACATATGTGTATATATTTAAACACACATGTACCTGTGTAATCATACAAATGTAGAACATTTTTATCACCTGAGATATTTCCCTCATGCACTGTTCTAATTAGTCCTCCTGTCTCACAAGGTAACCATTGTTCTGATTTCTATCACCGTAGATGAGTTTGACCTATTCTTGACCTTCATATACATGGGATTATAAAGTATCTACCCTTCTCTGTCCAGTTTCTTTTATGCAGTACAAAGTCTGTGAGATGCATCTATGTTGTCGAACGTATCAGACTTTATTCCCTTTTACTGCTGGGTCATGTTCCATTATATAAATAGACCACAGCATTTTTTTCTCTTTCTTCTCTTGATGGACATTTGAGTTGTATCTAGTTTGGGGCTATTATGGATAAAACATCCATGAATATTCTTTTTTAAAGCTTTTTGTGGATATAGGCATTTACTTTTCAAGGGAAACCATCTGGAATAAAACCAGTGGTTTCAGTTTATCTGCCACTGACTTAATCTTTAACAATATGAAATTGAAAATGCCCATTTCCAATTCTGGGTCATAGGATGGGCTATAATATGTTAAATTTTATAAGAAACTTCCAAAGAATTTTCCAACATAGTTGTATTAATACCATTATAAACTCCTGACAGCTATGTACAAGAGTTCCAATTGCTCTATATTCTTTCCAACATTGGGTACTGCAGTCTTTCAAAGTTGAACCAGTGTACTGGGGGTGAGGCAATATCTTGTTGTTTTTCATTTTCAATTCTCTGGTGACTAAATTTTTAATACTATTTCATGTGCTTAATTATCATTTGTGTAAATTCTTTGTAGTAATTTTGAATTACATTTTTTGCCCACTTTTTTAAAAATTTTTTTAAGAAAAGTTTTTAATTTTTTATGTATACAAGTCCTTTGTCAGATTATGTTTATTGCAAATATTCTCTGCCAGTCTGATAGTTTGCCTGTTCATTTCCTCAAGAGTGTTTGGATGAACAAAAGTTTTTAATTTGTGTAGTATAGTTCATCCATGTTTTCTTTAATGGTAAGTGCTTTTTGTGTCATTTCTAAGAAATATTTTCTTACCCTAAGATTGATTCTTCTATATTTTCTTCTAGATGATTTGGAGTTTTAGTTTGATATTTAGGTATACAATCCATCTCAAATGCTTATTTGGTGTGAAATATATATTCTATATATAATTTTAGATTGGATGAGTAAATGTTATAAAATCACATTTATTCAAATTAGAAGTACAGAAATATTCTAGAAGTACAGAAATATTCAAATAAAAATTCCAAACAGATTATTAAGTAACTTGACATATTTACTATAATGTTTGTGTTGAGTAATAAGTGTTCACAAATAATAGTAAGAAGAGGAAACAAGAAAGATGAGGGATTTGCTTTGTGGTTACTAAATTGGTCTACCAAGCCTTAAATGTAATAGTGGGTACTGTCCAAAGAATAGATAAATAGTCCAATAGTGTAGAATAGAGAATAAAATATGTGATTTAAAAAAAAAAAAGCACCACAAATTAATAGATCAAACAGATTGGAGTACATCTGTGTACTAAAAAATCTGTGTGTTATGACATAGAGAAAAATAAAACTATCTAAAACCCCTAAACAAAGTTAAACTCTAGGTAGATTAAAGATATACTTGTGACATATCATGATATGAAATGAATAGAAGAAACTGTGGGGGGAAAAAAACGTTTTGGACTAACAGAGTATCAGGTTGTCAAATAAGGTTCACACATTAGTTCAAACTTTACTAATGATTCCAAGGTTACAGGCCATCCAAAGGCACAGATGAGGCAGAGGGAGCTTGAGGGACATCCTAGGTGGCTCCTCAGATCCTTTGATGTCAGACATGCTGTTGTCCAGAACAGTGTGGTCCATATGGGGTATCATGGGT
This sequence comes from Mirza zaza, assembly GCA_008750895.1. Classification (NCBI taxonomy): domain Eukaryota; kingdom Metazoa; phylum Chordata; class Mammalia; order Primates; family Cheirogaleidae; genus Mirza; species Mirza zaza. Next base: position 23,447 of record VSMD01083892.1, on the reverse strand, counting down.
TATTGCCGCACATACAGAGTAGTGTTTGAGTTATTTCCATTTTATAACTCAGTGGGTTTGTGTAGGTTACATGACATTTCCCAGGGAGCTATGCTTCAAAAATCTATACGTTTTGGGTTTATTGATTAAAGAGTAATCCTTAGCTTATAGATATCTTACTAAGAATATTAAAAAATATAGAGGATCTTCCTTTGATCAAATATTGTTAGTCAATTTACATAAATGTCCCCCTTACAAGGAGATTAAATGTGGTCACCTTCTTTCCTTCCTTCCTCCTAGGGAGCTTTACCCCTCCCTGTGAAGGATTTCAGTGGATCACATGCCAACTGTTTAAATACTCCTCCTCCTTCCTGACCTAGGGATGGAGAAAGACACTAAATAAAACTTCAAAACTACAAATCATAAGGTTTATAAAAGGAGTAAAAATAGATTATATAAAAAGTAATGATTTCCATCCAATAAAGAACACATGGACTAAGTTAACAGACAGGTAGCAGGAAAAGAAATATAGTCAGCCCTTTTTATCTGTGGCTTCCTCATTTGTGGATTCAACCAACCATGGATCAAAAATATTAGAATTGTATCTGCATTGAACATGTACAGACTTTTTTTCCTGTCATCATTCCCTAAATAATACAGTAAAACAATTTATATAGCATTTGCACTGTACTTGGTATTATATATTATCTAGAGATGATTTAAAATGTACAAGAGGATGTGCGTAGGTTACATGCAGATACTACACTACTTAATATCAGGGACTTGAGCAGTCATGGATTTTTCTATCCACAGGAGGTCTTCAGACAAATCCTTCACAGAGGGAAGACTGTATTGCAATGTCTAAACTGGCAAAGAAATAATTTGGAGAATAAGCAAGAAATCATTCCAAGTAAACCAGAAAAAGACACCAACCCTAGTAGGAAAAGGAACAAATAATATTGTAACAGTCAGGATAATTTAGGTTATACAGCAGTATATCTGATAGCTTAAAATAACCAAGATTTGTTTTTGGCTGCCACTGAATGTGAATCAGAGATGACTTGGTGTCTCTGCTCCTCTGTTTTCTAGGTGACAGGGGGGCACAGGAACTACTTTTGGAAGGCCGTCGTTGCTATAACAGGGAGAAGGAGCCCATGTCAAAATGTGCACTGTCACTTAGAATTCATACTTGCAAGTGACATGCATTATTTCTGTTCATATTTCATTAGTCAATGTAAACAACACAGTCACAAATATGTAATATTTATTTATAAATGTAATAGAAAGCAGAAGTGAAATCTTACCTTATACGTTGGTGGTACAAGGAAATAAAATGTCTGAGAACAAACCTAATTACTATGGCCATATAATAAAAAACCCAAAAAGTTATTAAAATTTTTGGAAGATATGATAAAACTCACAATTAAAGAAATACAAATGAAAACAAAAAATGAGATCTTATTTTACACCTATTCGATTAGAAAGCATTAGAAAATTAGACAATGCCAAATATTGGCGATCGTGGGAATGTAAGAACCCTGACACATTGCTAATGGCTACATTTGCTGGTACAACCTCCCCATCCTAGGAAACACTATGGCACTATTTAGTATAATCAGTATACCTGAACCTCCATATGCTCCAACAGTCCTGTTCCTTGGAAATGTTCTCACAGGTTCACGGTTACCTTTGAGAACATTCATTACAATGTTGTTTGTGGTGGTAAAACTGGTAGGCAAACAATGTCTATTACTAGGCAGGTGAAGGAGGATGAGTGAAATGTGTGAATTACACTATTGAATATAATGCAGCAGTTAGGATCAGAGATGATATGTGGATTTTAGAAACATTGCTTACTCTAAAAAAGGAACATACAATATAACTATTCTAAATTTGAAAATATGTACACTTAAATAACAATACTGTACGTCTTGATGGAACTTATTCAAATAAAAATATATACATTAAATATATCTGAATGGTTGACTAACATGGAGAATAGAGGAAGTTAGATAAGGCTAAAGGAAATAAAAAACAATTAACTGAATCAAGCTAACACCATCACCACCACCACCACAAGGGAGAGGTTTGCATGAGCCAATGGTTATAATGTGCCATCAGCTGTCTGCTGATGTCTGAAGACATACTACTGCTACTATCACTACTACTATTCAACCTATTTCACTAGAATTTGTGATGCCTAATGCTTTTTTAAACATTTAGGGTAGACAGTTCTAAAAGAATAATGAAACAGTATCTTCACTTTACCTCCTCTCCTCACCAGCTGAACACATATCAACATTCTGCCAATCCTATTTTCTCTAGAACCCATTTTTGTTTCTGAAATATTCGGAAAAAAAATCCTCAAATGTAGTTTCAGTTCATACAATGTATTTTAAATGTTTATATAAATATCCTGACCCAGTTTGTATGCTCAGTATTGTAGCTATTAATATTATTATCCTTCAAGGTTTTGGTCGCATTGTGCCTTCATGAAACTTTTTCATGTACTACATCTGCAGTTATACAATTTAACACACCATCTTCTCTCCAGTTCCTGGCAGATTTAGTGGTATAGGAACTCAATCAATGTGTGATTATTTTGTTTATTGATATATTTATATCTATACAAAACTTCTAAGCAAATTCAGAATTGATCCATTCTAAACATTCAGATAAAGTAGCAGTAGCTTCAGTCATAATTTTTATGGAATTATTTTCTACATACTATAAAATATAAAATTCAAGAACATTGCATAAACTTTTCTGCTGTTTTAATTATAGTTTGTGTCACACACTGCTATTTATGGTTATAGTTTTTCTCAACAAAATGGAGTTATCACTTTGGATAAGATCTAATACATTAGTCATATCAGATTATTTTTTGGCCACCTTTAATCCCACTGGTCTACGCTACAACAAATTCTAAAGATCATGGATAAGTTTGCATTTTCTCAATTGGAGGCTGTTTTCTTCTCCCCTGCCAACCCTTCTCATACTTATGCTGTCAGCCTACTATGTTCTATTTGAAATGAGTTTCTTGTAGAAATCATATAGTTGGGTTATATTTTTATCAATCCTGTAAATCTCTGTCTTAAAATTGGTATATTTAGACCACTTATTTCTATTTTGGGGCTAAACCTTGCCATTTTTTTGTTTTCTGTTTGCTTTGCTTTAAACTGCATTATTTCTCTCTTTTATCCCTGCTGTGGGTTACTTGAACATTTTTTGAAATTCCATCTTTTATACTTTTTAAAAATACATTATTTTTTAATACTGATTACATATTACAATATACATATACAACTTATCACTTTCTACTGTAATTGACACTCTACCACTTTGAGTGGAGTTTAGAAATTTTCCTTCCATTTAGGTCAATTTATACCTCCCAAAATATAAAGGCTTTAAATATTTTTTTCATACATTGAATACCACATCAGCTAATGTTACCATTTTTGCTACTTAATATTAAAAACCCATGAGAGGGAAGAGAGTTTACTATTTTTGTATCCAACTTTACCCATTCCATTGTTCTTTCTTCCTTCCTTCCTTAAGTTCCAACCTCTTTCTGTAATCATTTCCTTTCTGTTCAGAGAACTTCCATTAGTTATTCTTTAAGGATAGGTTTGCTAGCAACACGTTTTCTTCATTTTCTTTCATGGGAGAATTTGTTTTCTTTTCCCTCATTCCTGAAGGTTATTTTGCCATAGATATAGAACTTAGGATTGACAGTTCTTTTCTTTTAGCACTTGAAAGTGGCTTCCATGGTTTCAAATGAAAAACCTTCTATCACTCAAATTATTATTCCTATGTATATAATTTTCATTTCTCTCTGGCCTCTCTGAAGATTTTTTCTTTAGTTTTCAGATGTCTTTTGCTAAATTTGCCAATCTCGCTATTTTCTTGAATAGTTTTTCAGTGTGACTTTGTTTATCTTCTTCTAGGACTTCAGTGAAACAAATGTTAGATGTTTTGTTTTGTCCCACATGTCCTTGAGGTTCTGTTCATTTATTTTCTCTTGTTCAGGTTTAATAATTTTGTTAATCTATCTTTGAGTTCATTATTTTCTCTGTCATCTCTAATGTATTATTAAACACATCCAGTGAGATTTTAATCTTAGTTATTGTGTTTTTTAAATTCTTTGATTTCCTTTTGTTTACTTTTTATATATTCTGCTTCTTTGCTGATATTATGTTTTTGAAATGTGCTTCTAGAGTATTTATAATTACACATTAAAGCATTGTTATGATTACTGCTTAAAAAATGTTAGATGATCCCACCATCTTAGTTATTTTAGTCATCTGTTGATTGTACTTTCTCATTAAATTTGTGATTGTCCTGGTTCCTTGTAAGAGGAGTAACTTTTTATCGTATCCTGGGTGTTTTGGATATTATGTTGTAAGAGTCTGTGTCTTGTTTAATCTTCATTTTAGCAACCAGTCTCTGTAATTAGCTATAGTGTATTGGTACAAGAGTGGGTGGACATTTGGGTTTCTTCTGGGCCTGGTTGACACCACCCTGGAAAAAGTGAAGTGCTGACTTAAACCGCCTCATTGCATGTAGAAAAAGGATGGGCTCAGCTCCCCTCAGGGGTCCACTGACAGGGTTGGAGAGGAAGCAGAGGCCCATGTGCATTGCCTTGTACCACTTTTTCTCATCTGAGATATATGCAAGAAAAAGGAAAATCCTGGGAACCCATCACAGTGTCATTCCTCACGTCCCAATATCCTTAGGCAATCCACTGTCTTAGAAATAAGAAATTCTACCTTTTAGAATCTTTCTATGATCATATGTTGTGTTATGTCCAGGGCTTTTTAGTTATGAGGAGGAGAACCTGGGAGCAACGGGGCTATTCCTTCTTAGCTAGAATGGTAAGTCCAGTTAAAACTGATGTCCCATCTCCCAAAACCCAAATTTTTGTCAATTTCTTTTGTCACATCCTATCCCCTTTTATTTAGCCTGTCATTATTACACTATTTTTCAATTTCTTCCCTAATTAATGTTATCCATAGTTACACTGATTCAATCATTTGTTAACTATACCATAATTGTTAGACAAGTACTATCCTAACTTTACATTAAGATAATGCATCATTTAGATGCAGAGAAACTAAAGTTGAGACATCATGTGGAAGAAGAATCTATACTCTCTTGGGGTAGGAAATTCAGTAAAAGAATTGAAATGGGTACACATACGAGATGCTATTAGAGATAGCCAATGAAAGATCATCAGGGTTTTAAGAGAAGCATAATCTACAGGGAGATATCAGTCTGATAAAAGGTATGTAGAGAATGTGAACACCTCTTCAGACAATAACAAGAAGTCCACTCTAGCTGAAGAGAAATATTCATGTAGATAATGAGAGATGATGAAAAATTGGGACTATTATGATAGAAGATCTTTAATGTTTGCATGAGATATTGGAACTAAATTCAATACACAAGAGGAGTTATCAAATGTTGTCAGCACCAGGCTAAGATGATTAAAATCTTATCCTTGTGTAGTAATTGAATCTACTATCAATATAAATATCAATCCCTCAGGTCTTTCATAAAGACGACTTTCATTAAATTTCTATAGATTTTAGGGAAAAAATAACTTTACCATTAAAAACTTATTTTAAAACAAGAAAATAGTCCATCTCCAAAAATGTAGCTATTTAATTTTACTCTTACAGTTAGCACATATTTTTTATATCATAGAATATGTGGCTTTAAAAAAAATACTATAGAGAATAGAAATGACATTCCATTCATAAAGTATCTCTTGGTAAAATATATTATGATCAGAGAAGCAAAATTCTAGCTGATGATTTTTGTTTTCAGTCTTCATTATCCTGTTTATCTTAGCGTTCCCTTATTGTTGATGCCTATCCTGTTTCTAAGGAGATACTGCAACATAAATGTGAGGCAAATTTTCCTTTTCTTTCAGGCTGATTTCTTACTATCATCAAGAACAAAACAAGATGGGTTTAAATACCTCTGGGTTATTACTCTGAGTAGTTTAAGTCTCTTTTATCCAATAAATATGATATAGAGAACCTAGATAATGGATGAATTTCCTTTCTACAATGTGCAGAACTGATGTGCATATGTAATGAACCATTTATGTAGGTGCCTCATTAGTAGAATTTAAACTTGAACCCTGATGACAATGGAGTCTGATAAATCTATAGTTTTTAGTCTTTCAGTTCTTGTCATTTATGGGGACATTAGAGAACAGAGATGATATTGGATACAAATAGATAATCTCTGACAGAGGAAAAGAATTAAGATGATTAAAATTTCACTTTCAAAGAAGTTATTTTTATTTTAAAAGTCTGTTTTCCACAAAATAACAAACTAATATAGCACTATGTTTTTTGTGTTTTATGTTTAAAATGAAGCTAAAAAGTCATAAAATTAGAAAGGATGTTGAATGCACGTAGCATAGTATGACACACAAAATCCTGGCTTCAAAGACAGCAAACGTTTAAATACCAGCCATGTTAATTCTTAGCTATGATTTTCCTCCTATCATTTTCTTCTGTGATGAATATTAGCTGGAAATAAAGGTAGGATAATTCATCCTTTACACTATCTTAACAAAAAGAAAAATATGGAACAAGCTTCTTGAACAGTCAAAAGTCTAAGGATTTTTAATATGTTAAAGTTTCAAAAGTCTTATTTTCCTTAAAGTAAAAAAGCCAAAGTTTACTTATTGCCAACAGCTGGATTTTGTGATAAAGATGCTCGTATACCTGTGTGTTAGTATTTCTATTAAATCTACTCTAAAACTCATGTATACTTTAACACATATATTATAGATTATAGTTAAATAATTCATACTGAGTTAAGAAACATTGTGTTTTATAGAAAACACATATCTGGTCTCCTCATGGTAGCAGTTAAAATGTTAAGTCAGGGTAAGGCATCTCTCTACACAGTACCCTCTTAAAGCTTCATACCTCACTGTGAGTAAAAACCAAAGTCTTGACCACAACTTATACATAGGAAGGCCTTTCAAATCAGTTTACCAGAACAACCCGACCAAATGCCTGCTACCACAGTATAGTTACTCATAGTATCCTCTTGTATCCTTTGATGAGTTCTATTCAAACAGTAATAGTCACCCTATTTGTGCAACATTCCATAATCTGACCCCTATAACCTCTAAGGTCTCAGTTCCCACTACTCCACACTTGATCACTCTTCTCCGGAAACACAGACTCTGTTCCTCACTCGTATCAGGCCCAGGCCCACCTCAGGGCCTTTGCATTTGCAGTTCACTGTGCCCAGAATGCTTTTTCCTCTATATCTGCACAGCTCACTCCCTCACTTCTTTTGGGTCTTTACTCTGTGAAACCTCCTTATCCATTGTATCAGCCACGGTCTACTTGGGACAGAAAGCTCATAGCAGGTTTTTAAAGAGATAATTGAATAGGAAAATTGTTCAGTAGATATGCAGATTTTTTTTAACTAGGTGACTGAAAAAGCCTTAAGGAAAACACCAAGGTGTCACAGAAGTAACAGCTGCCATCTCTAACATTGGGAAATTAAAGGAAAAAGACTGGGATTAAAATTGTATAAAAGTTTGGAGCATGAGCCTTGCAAATGTTCCCCGATTGCTGAGGAGAGTGTGCTGCTTAACTGGTGTTGGTGTCTCCAAGCTTGGAGAAAGGGACCCATGTAGCCACCGCTAGGGCACCTCTGAGGGAAAGCCACCAGCCAGTTGGCAAAAGTACTTCTTTGGGAATACAGGGATATGATAAGTCTGTTTCTCCAAGTGTTGGAAAAAAATAACTGGCTGCAACTGCTTCAACTGGAATGCTCTACTTCTGCTTGGGTAAAGGGAAGCTAGAGAGACACTCATGGAACCAGGAAGCAAGTAGGAAGTAGAAAGTCCCTCCTTCCCCCTCCCATCTCATGGTTTCTCTCTAGTGCACCTACTGGAGGGCCTTACAGGAACAAAGCTGAAATGTGGTTTGCGAGGTTCCAGCCTGAGCACCACCAAGCGCCATACCAGAAGAGTGAGTTTGAAGCCGACAGCTAACTGTTTAGTACTTGGGATAGCCATCCTATCTAAATTTTCAATACCTCCCAACATTTCCTATTTCCTGTTTGGCTTTATGTTTCTCCTTACTACTTCTCATTTAAGTACTATTTTCCTTATTTTCAGTGTTTATTGTCCATCTGCCCTATTAAAATATATTTTGTTTAATGCTTTGTTGAACCCTGAAGAAAATTCTGGCACAAAGGAAGTCTTCAGTAAATATCTTTGAATATGAATATTAATAATAGCATGAATAGAATAGTAGTTATGTACAAGGTCTAGTCTATGTGTTTATCATATATTTAGCCTCCAAATAGAATTATATGCTAATCTGTTATTACTGTTATCTCAGATAAGGAAATTGATGCATAAAAATGTTAACTACTTGAGTCACATATTTACTAAGTTGGAGAGCTAAGGTTTGAATCAAGGCAGCTGGCTCTGAAGCCTGCAGTCCAAACCACCATACTAAATTGAAAATACAAATGAAAATACTAAATGCACTCTTTCAATTACCCATACTTCACAAAGTCTAACTATAATATCCAGAAGCATTACTTTGTATCAACTATCTGAACAAGCTTAATGTTTAAGAAGAAATGTTGTTATTGGACTATCTTTAAAATTCTAGCCTTAAAATGAAGGGTAAATATAATTGGCAACAGTGTGCCCTTTGAAATGTGTTACTAACTTCAATGAAAGCAAATTTCTCTGGGCTTAAATAGGCTTTCCAGAATAGGATGCAACCAACAATGGTAGGTAGTGCTTTCATTAATGCGGTATCAAATTGTTTGCATTATTAGCCCAGACTGCTCAGTATGGTGCACAAAAAAAGTCTTCTGACCCAAATGTCTATTTTTCTTGTGATTAATATTTTATTAAGCATAATAAATACAAAAAGAGTGCCTAAAAGGAATATAATAACATTCATCATCACAGTCACAGAGGGAGATAATCTTTCTTGATATACAGTGTGTGTGTATATATACACACACTACTGTAATATTTATCTTAGAGTTTTTCTCTGAAAATTTTAAACTGCCTTAGAGCAAAAATTTTATTTAAAAATACCATACATTAACCAAATGGATAAAATAATTCAGTTTCAAATGACCTGAAATCCTTTAAAAATATTTTAATATCTTTCTTCATCTTTAAAACGAGGACTTGGGTTGTCTTTATGGCTAGTATGAAACAAAGCAGAACTGTATTGAAGTTACAGTGATGCATGCAGGACGGCAGGGCTCAGACCTAAAGGGCACTTGAGGGATTCTGTTCTCTACCTTGGAACACATAACTGCTCCAACACCTTTATTTGCACTTGGACATCATTGGGGAAGTTTGTATAATTTGCATCAAGTTTAAGAATAATAAAATCACTGGTTGTTGTGGCCATTTTAGTAACAGTGGCCTCTATATATTGTGAAAAAAGCACTTTGCTTAGTGTGTGCATGTATTATATGTAAACTTCACAATAAATCTGTGTGATAAGTGTTCTTCTAGAAAATAAAGTACAAGTTTATGAGGTTTAAATAAAGCACCAAGGTCACTGAATGTGAGCAGGTGTTCCCTGTCTTAACCTCCATGGTTAAGTCATAAACCCCAAAACATACAGCTAAAGAGAGGCACGGAGAAATTGAATGAAGGTCTTTCATTTTTTTTTTTTTTTTTTTGGAGACAGAGTTTCACTTTATTGCCCAGGCTAGAGTGAGTGCCATGGCGTCAGCCTAGCTCACAGCAACCTCAAACTCCTGGACTCAAGCAATCCTGCTGCCTCAGCCTCCCAAGGAGCTGGGACTACAGGCATGTGCCACCATGCCCGGCTAATTTTTTCTATATATATTAGTTGGCCAATTAATTTATTTCTATTTATAGTAGAGATGAGGTCTCGCTCTTGCTCAGGCTGGTCTCGAACTCCTGAGCTCAAACGATCCGCCCACCTCGGCCTCCCAAAGAGCTAGGATTACAGGCTTGAGCTACCGCGCCCGGCCTTTCATTTTTAATTCTGTGTTATGTAATGACATCTTACTGTTTTTCTACTAAAATAATTAATTTTACTAAAGTAAAACTTGTTTTTGTAGATGGAGTTTATTCTCTCCTAAGTCAAAGATAAGCAAACTGCAGGCAGAGGAAATAGATGGAGGGTACTCACTTCTCCCGCATCCCTGCCAGCAACCCAATAAACTCACACACTGTGGCTTTGATAATAGGGATTCTCATTACGAATATAATTTGCAACAATCTACCTGTGTTGGTGCAACATCCAGGTGAAGATGAAATGTGGAAATTCCTTATCTTCTTTGCACATTCTGAGCAACAAAATCTAGGCTAAAATAATTGGCATGGAGTAGCGAATATGCCAGAAGAGAGGCGTTGAGAAGAAATAGTAGAAAGACATTTTAAAACTCAAATTATAAGGATAAAAATGTATAGAATTGAACTCACTGAAATGCATGTTCTTTTAAAAATTTGGTTTATAGTGACCATAGGCTTGAACACCCTCAGTCGTCAGCCTCCCACGTCCACTTGTTTTTCCTCACCAGGAACCTGGGGGCTAGCACCTCATTGGTTAATTGAGTCTCCGTTTTGGTTTAAATCAAAAGCTTTCTACTTTCAGAATCCTCTCAGGTCTGTTGATACTCTTTTATTTGTCCTGTGACCGTCTATATTGGGATAGAATGATTTTTCACTGGAGTCCAATTATTGAGTTCTCAGTGTTTGGATGTGATACTGCTCAAAGCTCGTTTTAAGTATGTTGGAATTTGCTTCTCTCCAAAGTGTTGAATAACAGGCTGGAGGCTTGTTTTACTTCTTACATGTAGAAATGACGTGCCTGTTGCTTTACCTTCAGCACTTTCTCTGTCCCCAGTTTCCTGGGGTGCGTGTGCATGAGAGAGAGACACGGGGAAGGGGGGGAGCTGAGTGTATGTGTTCTCTACCTGTTTGAGGGCTCCATTGTTTGGACCTAAAATGTAGTTTATTTTGCTCCCTCCCTAAGGATAATCTGTAAGTAATGAACCTTGAGACACCCCATCATGCAAAGTTATGACTTATTCTAAAGATTATCATTACAATCTCTTGAAATTAACGTCCCGGGGAGCAGCTTGATGCTCACTTAAGAAGACCTTAAACAGGATAGTTCATTTATCTTAAAATTCTAAATTTTAGGAAGACTCTCATGTAGGATTTTCAAAATTTCTAAATAGGGCATTTCAAAGAGCAATTTCTTTCTCAAAATCAATTTTAGTAAACCTGACTGGGTTATTATGAGAAAACCTAAAAATATTTAATCAAAATATTTAGTTATTTCACTTTATTCAGTTTCCATTATACATACAATAATTCTTGGCACACATATCCTGGAAATAACTATAAATGCTTTCCATCTTTTTCCTTAAGCAGGAGAATACACGTTTTCTGTGTAGGAATTGTAGTTTCTGTTGATGATTATCTGTGGGCACCTGCTGGCCGTCAGCATCAGGTTCGTCCCTGTGGTGGGGTTAGACAGGTGGAGTTTATGATTTATTTCATGTCTAAAATACTGTAAACAATTTGTGGAGGACCTTCGAAGTTATAATGGTTTACTTAATTTTAATCACAAAGAATTTCCTTCGAAGTACAGATATTCTTTGACTTCCAGTGGGGTTACATTCTGTAGTAAGTTGGAACTACCTCACGGTGAAACTTCATTTAATACCTCTATAAACCCATCATGAAGTCTAATGATTGTAGGTCAAAATATCTTGTTTGCTCCTCAACTTACAATGGTGTTACATCCCAATAAACCTGTTGTAAAAGAAATACAGACTTACAATGATTTGACTCATAATTTACATCTTGCTATGTTGTGTTTGAAAGAATAGGTATTAGTCATGTAACCTGGTTCACTGTGTGGCTATTTTATTAGTTGCCTTCCATTGGCTGCCTCAGGTCTAAATTCTATAACTAGCATATGGAAACTGTTGTTGTTTTGAAATTGGGAGTGTTTAACTTTCTTTGTAAAATATTGCATACATTTTCATCCCCAGGATACATGTTTAAGTAATGGGAATGTGAAATGCATTCAACAATGTGTGTGCTTTATTCTTCATAGAAAGGAGAATCTTGTTTCTCAAGAAAGGGACCGATTCATGAAATAACGTTTACAAACCTGAGTAGTATTGTCTGATAGCAAAATAATAGATAATAAACTTTTAAAACAGAACATTAATGAGTATGAATATCTGATACAATTTATTAAAAATCCTAACATCAGGTATTATACTAGAGCCTCAAATACAATCTACTGCCAAACAAATGTGGCAATCTACCTGGTGTGTGTGTATATATGTAAATAATTATATAAAAATAATTATATATTTATATAATTATATAATATTTATATGTAAATATATATAATACTTATATACATGAATATATATAATTACAAAAATATATATACATTTACCCCCTAGGAGGATACATTTTTAAGAACTTTCATATATTAAAGAACAAAGGTCAGTTCCATTTTTAAAAAGTGAACCTGAATCATCTACTTACCTATAATTTATATCCTTAATACAACATTTTAGAAATCTGATGAGCTTGGGCATTCAAATTAATATTTGAATGAATGAATTTCTATTCTTTTTGTTTTGGTGAGGTGATACCATAATTTATCTTTTTTCCTAGTTTGGATAATTTATATTGTCCATTTTTTCTATTAAAATAATAGTGCATTTTTGTAGACACTTCTGATTATATCCTTAGGAAAAATTCGTAAGAATGCAATTGTGCAATGAAAAGATATGACTGAAGGCTTTAGGAGTAGCATTAACATATTCCCATTTAGAAAGCCTGTGCCAATTTGTGTTTCTTTTTAACAAGTACTATATGAGAATGCATTTTTATTTTCATACATTTTGAACATTATTCCTTTTTCAGTCTATGCCAATTTGCCTAGCTAAATAAAAAAAGATCACATTTTTATGTGTGGTTTTGGATTACAAGTGACCATAACTCTCCACTATGTGGGGGCCACACGGACAGCCTATTTCTTCCCTTTGCCTATCATTCTGCTAGGATATTTATCTTTCCCCTCTCTATTTGTGATAGCTTTTGTTAATACATAATATTTATACATGTTTATGGGATACATGTGGTGTTTTGATACGTACAATCTGTAATGATCAAATCAGGGTATATAGAATATACATCACCTCGGACATTTAGAATTTTTTTTTTCACAATGTTACAAGGGTACAAATGTTCAGGTTACATATATTGCCTCTGCCCCACCTGAGTTAGAGGTACAAAGGTGTCTATCCCCCAGACAGTGAGCACTGCACCCGTTAGGTGTGAATATACCCATCCTTTCCTCACCCCTCCCACCTGCCCAACACCTGATGAATCTTATTATCCTATGTACACATAAGTGTTGATGAATTAATACCAATTTTCTGGTGAGTACATGTGGTGCTTGTTTTTCCATTCTTGTGATACTTAATAAATTGGGCTATAGCTCTATCCAGGATAATACAAGAGATGCAAGATCACCATTGTTTCCCGTGGCTGAGTTAGAACTCCGTGGTATCCATATACCACATTTTATTAATCCACTCACGGCTTGAGGGGCACTTGGGTTGTTTCCACATCTTTGCAATTGTGAATTGTGCTGTTATGGTTTTGGTAATATTTCAAATCTTTATGCTATTTTGAAATATACAATATATATTATTACTATAGTCATTCTATTATGCTATTGAACAATAGAACTTATTCCTTCTATCTAAATGTATGTTGGTACCTATTAACCAACCTGTTTTTATCCCTATACCCTTTCCAGCCTTTGCTGTAACTATCATACTTTCTGACTCTATGAGATCAACAATGATTGTTAAATTTGAGACCAACATTGCATCTCTACTATATGTTAAGAAAGAAGCTGCAGAAAATTTTTGACCAAAAAAAACCCACTTCTAATTACATTTGAAATATTTCCTTATAATTTTGGTATTTTGTTTGGTAGCTAAAATATTATACTTTAAAACATAATATATATTTTATTTCTGTAATAATTGAGATAATTTATACATGCAAATACATATTTGGACAACTCAACCAGAGGGAAAAAATAAACATCTGTCGGGAATGTTAATATTGTATAACCCATGTAAAATTTTGGCAAGTCTTTTACTTGTTTGGGGGATAATTGTGCCCAGGTAAATTTATGATCAAGGGCATCAGTAAAAATATCTGCCATGATGAAATACAGCCTGTTCTTTAGATTATGGGCTGTTTTCTGTTGCTACAGTGATTCTCTACCTTCTTTCCAATGCCATTTGGATAGACAGTTTCTTCAATGAAGTAGGAAGTATAAATTGGAAATATACTGAGCAAATTGTTCAAGGTGTCTTGTTCCAAAGAAAGAAAAATTCCTTTGTTAATATTTTATAGCTTCATGCTAATGAGGAGATTCTTCAGCTAGAAAGAGAGCAATTTAGACCATAAAGTAGAAGAAACTTTGTAACTAGAAGAAGAAATGAACACCGGAATCTTTGCTAGAATGTTTTGGTCTTTTTCAATGTTTTCAGCTTCTGCTAATAAGGCTTCCCGCTCTGTTATTAATCTACTTGGCCCTTGGTAGCTCAAGTCTTGATTTTAAAACCTGAAAATCTTCCTTCGTTAAAGGGAGAGATGGGATGAGGTAGAGAAACATTAAAGGAAGAAGTACAAATGAGCTCTGTTAGCAATGATCAAAAGCAAAATGTGAAAAAATGTTAGCCCTCCTCTTCCTGCTATCTTTTCTAACAGAGGCTAATGATTTTTTTTTCCTCTTAGGGGCTTTGAGGTAAGGTTCTTAGTTGAATCTGAGTGGGAGGTTTTTATTCTTGTTTTGGTTGAAAATTTTATCCTTAAAATGAAGTTTCAAAAATACATTAACGATGTAGAAAAAACGATGAATTAGAAATCAAAGGACTGATGTTCTTTTTTTCTCTGTGCTAGTTGTGTAACTTAGGGAATGACTTCCATCACCAGGATAAATATCTTCAGCCCTACAATGAGCAGCTGAGAGAACATGGCCACTAGGTTTCCTTGACCTACACCATGATTTCATATTTCTTTGAAATTATATCACCCTATTAACTGTGTTAAAACATTGTCATTTCAGTCTTGTGTGGTTTGTTCACTTACGCTTGCCTGGTTCAGCAACATGATAAGATCACTGTGCATTCCATTTCACTAAATATTTGTTTTCCATCAAATGAGTAGTAACTATTCAGCAAACCTTGCTGGTCTTATGAGCCATGTAACGGATGCACCTGTCATTGGTCACACTTCATATGCAATGCAAATGTTGCTGTTTTCCCATTGACATTTATGTTCTGACCATGACCTTGAAGAGAACTAATTTGATAGCATTTCCACGCACCAGGATTTAACCTTGGAAGAAAATACACATAAAGGATTTATGTTATATTTCTCCAGTCTGCTTTGAATATTTCCTTCATACTATCTGGGGAGATATGCTAGTAACCATGTTGCACACAAATTCATAAAACCATTACTGAACTTTTCAGTAAGAGATGCTAATGACATTCATGGGATGCAAAGATACAGCAACTTCTAGGATAGTGTAATATATGAAACAGAATATTAGGAATATGTCATTAAATTGAATTTTTTATACTTGGTAATTCTTTGATATTTTATTTCAGAACACTGACAAATTTTACAAAAAGTGATTTTTCTTTTTTTAAACTTTGTTTTCAGGAGATCATGGAGGTATAAACATTTTGGTTACATGTTATGACTTTGCCTCATCCAAGCCAGGATTAGAGGTATGCCCTTCCCTCATACAATCCTCACCGCATGCATTAGCTGTGAGTTTACCCACTCCATCTCCCCAACCCCCAATGAATATTACTACCATGTGAACACCTTAGTGTTGATTGGTTAGTGCCCATTTGATGACGAGTACATGTGGTGTGTATTCTTCCATTTTTGTGATACCTCACTTCGGAGGATGGGCTCAAGCTCTACCTAGGATAATATAAGAAGTGCTAGATCAACATTGTTTTTTGTAATTCAGTAGTATCCCATTGTATACATATTTTTTTAATCCACTCATGGATTGAAGGGCACTTGGGTTGTTTCCACATCTTTGCAATAGTGAATTATGCTGCCATAAACATTCCAGAGTAGAGGTCTTTATTATAGAATGTCTTTTGTTCCTTCAGGTATATGCCTAGTAGTGCTATTGCTGGATCAAATGGTATTTCTATTTTCAACTCATGCAGGTATCTCCAAATTATTTTCCACAGGTGTACTAATTTGCAGTTCCACCAGCAATGTAAGAGTGTTCCTATCTCTCCACTTCCTCCTCACCATTTGTTGTTTTGGGACTTTTTGATAAGGGCCATTCTCACTGGGGTTAGGAGATATCTCCCTGTGGTTTTGATTTGCATTTCCCTGATGGTTAGAGATGTTGAGCATTTTTTATATGTCTGCTGGCCATTCTGTTTTGTTTTGAAAAGTTTCTGCTCATGTCCTTTGTGCATTTATTGATGGGGTTGTTTGATTTTTTTGAATTCTACATAGATTCTTGTTATCAGCCCTTTATCAGATATGTAGAAAGCAAATGTTTTCTCCCATTCTGTAGGCTGTTTGCTCTAATGATGGTTTCCTTGGCTGTGCAGAAGCTTTTAATTTGATCAGGTCCCATTTATTTTTGTTGCTGCTGTGATTGCTTTGGGGGTCGTCTTCATAAATTATTTGCCTAGGCCAATGTCTGAAAGACTTTTCCCTACATTTTCTTCTGGGATTCTTAAGGTTTCATGCCTTAGGTTTAAGTCTATTATCCATTGTGAATTGATTTTTGTAAAAGGTGATAGGTGAGGATCCAGTTTCAATCTTCTGCATGTAGTTATCCAGTTTTCCCAGCACCATTTATTGAAAAGAGATTCTTTTTCCCAGTGTGTATTTTTGTCTGTTTTTCAAAGATTAGATGACAATATGCAGATGCTTTCATTTCTAGGTTCTCAGTACTGTTCCAAAGGTCCTATATATCTCTGTTCTTGTGCCAATACCATGCTGTTTTAGTTACTATAGCCTTGTAGTGAAGTCTGGTAGATGTATACCTTCAAGTTTGTTCTTTTTGCTTAAGATTGCTTTGGCTATATTGGGTCTTCTCTGGTTCCATACAAAGCGTAGAATTATTTCTTCTAGATCTGTAAAGGATGATGATGGTACTTTGGTAGGGATCACATTAAATCTGTAGGTCACTTTGCGTAGTATGGACATTTTAACAATGTTGATTCTGCCAACCCATGAGCAAGGTAGATTTTTCCATCTGTTTACGTCTTCTACAATTTTAGTGTTTCATAGTTCTCCCTGTATATGTCTCTCCTCTCTTTCATTAAATATATTCCTAGTATTTAATTTTCTTTGAGGCTATTGTAAAAAGTGCTGCATTTTTTATTTGACTTTTGGCTTGACTGTTATTGGTGTATATGAATGCCTCTGATTTGTGTGCATTGATTTTGTATCCTGAGACTTTACTGAATTCATTTATCAATTCCAGGAGTCTCTTGGTTGAATCCTTGGGGTTTTCTAGACATAATATATCATTGGCAAAGAGTGAGTTTGATCTCTTCTATCCCCATTTGGACACTCTTATCTAATTGCTCTCACAAGGACTTCCAGCAATATGTCAAATAAAAGTGGAGATAGAACTGCAACCAGACAACGTTGCCCACTAAGGGGGAATGTTTTCAACTGTCGCCATTCAGTACGATACTGGCTGTGGGTTTATTGTATATGGCCTCAATATTTTTTTTTTTTAATTTAGGCATAGGCCAGACTTGATGACCTCAGTAATTTTAAGGTATGTCCTGTCTATGCCTATTTTGTTAAGAAAATTCATGAGGGATATTGGTCTATAGTTTTGTTGTTGTTGTTGTAGCCTTTCCTGGCTTTATCAAGGTGATATTGGCTTTGTACAATGAGTTAGGGAGGATACCATCTTTTTCAAAGTTGTGGAATAATTTATTATAGGTATGAGTTCTTTGTATGTTTGGTAAAATTCTGGTGTGATTCATCTGGTCTGGGACTTTTTCCTTGTTGGAAGGTTTTTAATTGCTGCTCTAATGTCTGTGCTTGATATTGGTCTGTTCAGGGATTCTCTTTCTTCCTGGTTGAACTTTTGTTTTCTAAGAATTTGTCCATTTCCTCCACATTATGTAGTTTTGGGGCATATAGGTGTTTATGGTATTCAAAGATAATGTTTGTATTTCTGTGGTGTCTGTTGGAACCTCTCCTTTTTCATTTCTAATTGAGTTTATTATAGTCTTTTCCTGTCTAGTTCTTGTCAATCTAGCAAAAGGGCTGTCACTTTTGTTGATCTTTTTGAAAAACCAGCTTTTGGTTTTATTGATCTTTTGTATAGTTCTTTTGTTCTCAATTCATTTATTTCTGCTCTGATCTTTGTTATCTTTTCTTCCACTAGGTTTGGAATTGATTTGCTCTTCCTTTTCCAGTTCCTTGAGGCAGTTTATTAGTTCATTTTTGAGCTTTTAGTTTTCCTCTCAGGAATGCTTTTGCTGTATCCCACAGATTTTGACAACTTGTGTCCCCATTGTCATTTAGTTCAAAGAATCTTTTGATTTCCCTCTGTATCTCCTCCTTGACCCACTATTTCAACAATAGATTGTTTAATTTCCATGACTTTGGGAAGTAGTGTTTCTGTTGAAACTGAACTCCAATTTTATGCCACTGTGATCTGAGAAGATACATGGTATAATTTCCATTTTTTAAAATTTATTGAGGTCTGATTTGTGGCCTATTGTGTGACTAATTTTGGAGAAAGTTCCATGGGCTGATAAGAATGTATATTTGGCTTTATTTGGATGGAATGTTCTGTAGATGTCTGTTAGACCCCTTTGTTCTAGAGCTCTGTTCAAGTCCATTATTTCTTTGCTTATTTTCCGCTCAGAGTGGCATGTTGAAATCCCCAGCTACTATGGTGTTACTATTTGTCATGCTATTTAGATCAACAAGGGTTTGCTTTATGTATCTGGGTGCTCCTGAGTTGGGTGTATAAATATTAAGAATTGTTAAGTCATCTTGTTGGATATTTCCTTTCACTATTATATAGTGGCCATTTTAAAGCTTATGATATCTGAAAGAAGTATAGCTACCCTGCTTTCTTCTTGCTTCCATTCACCTGGAGGATTGCTTTTCATCCCTTGAGACTGAAAGCATCTTTGTGGGTTTATTTCCTGTAGAAAACATATACTAGGCTTGTGGATTTTTATCCACTCTGCCAGTCTATGTCTCTTCAGGGGACAATTCAAGCCTTTCACATTTATTGAGAAGATTGATATTTGGGATAGATTTCCATTCCTCTTTTTTGCTTTATTCCTCAAGCCATCCAGGTTCTAGACTTTAACTCTTGAGTAATTTTACTTTGGTTTAGTCTATTGGATTGTTCAGTGTATAATGCAGATCTAGTCTTCACAAATTCCATCAGTGATTGCTTGTCTGGGAAGGTCTTCATTTCTTCCTCATAGATGAAGTTTAGTTTTGCTGGGTAGAGAATTCTAGTTTGGCTATTATTCTGTTTTAGAAAATTGAGGGCAGGCACCCAGTCCTTTCTGGCTTGTAAAGACTTTCAGCTGAGAAGTCTACAGTTAGGTTTCCCTTTGTATATTATCTGCTCTTTTCATCTTACTGCTAGAAAGATTGCTTCTTTCATGTTTACTTTGGTCAGCCTAATAACTACATAACATGGTGATTGCCTTTTCACGTTGAGTCTCCCAGGAGTTATATGGGTTTCTTGTATCTGGATATCTCAATTTCTGGCCAGGCCAGCCATATTTTCCTCCAGTTTCCATGAAATAAATTTTCCAACCACCTCTCTGGAATGCCTATGATTTTTATATTTGGCTTCTTTACATTTCTTGTATGTTATTTTCTTCTTCAAGCTCTGAGATTCTTTCCTCTGTGTGATCTATTCTAATCTAGAGTCTTTCTACTGTGTTTTATAGTTCCCTAAATGCATCTTTCATTTCATTTCTAGAATTTGTTCTGTTTTTTTCATAGTATTTCGATTTGTTAGATAATTTGTTCATTCCTTTCCTGTATTTTTGTGGCTTCTTTGTGTTGAGTTTCCATTTTTTCTTCAAATCCATATTCAGAATTCTTCTTCTATCAATTTAATCATATTGTGTAAGTTAGTATCCATTGATGGAGATCAAATTATTTCTTTTAGGGGTGACTTTTCTCTCTGATCTTTTATTTTTTCCTGATTCTTTCTCATCAGACTACTTTGTTGAGAATTGGGGGTGCTGGTTTATGGCCTTATCTCCAAGTCCCCAAAGGTACATTCCTTGACAGTGCTGGGGAAGAAGCATGCTAGTCTTGTATCACCTTAGAGGTATTTTAGCCTGTTGTCTTCACCTCTTTCCAAAGGATACTAGTGAGTTTGGTCCCCTTGGTTAAGCATCCAGGTGGTGAATCACTCGTGTGAGACTCCACTGCCCTCTAATAGTTTGCAATGGAAGCCACCATGTTGAGCTATGGGGTTATCCTCTCTGGTGTTGCTTGTAGTTTACCTTGATAATTGGCTCCTACATGCATTCTGATGCTTTTGTGTTGGGCTCTCATCCCCTGAATGGGGTATACAAATGCCCCGATCATTGGGAAATGTCTTGTTACTTGAGCCCTGTTGCCACTTTAGGTAGGGTAAGGGAAACTGGTGTCTGTGAGCCTGAGCCGTATACTCCCGTGGTTGCTTGATCTGCTGCTAGGGGAGAGCTGCTAATGTGTTATTCAGGGCTCTTTTGCCTCACTTGTGAGGTAGCTCCTGGTGGGGGGGGGGGTAAATTTGTGCAATTGCTTGAGGACTCTGGCCAGGATTTTCCTTCCCAGTCCACAACCCTCAGAGCTGGTAGCAGCCCAGGGACCAGGGGTGGAGCTTGCCAGGCAAGGGCATTACCTGAGCCCAGCTGGCATCCTAGCCCAGATAGCAGCTTCTCCCTACCTCCAAGGGCAGGGCCTACCCTGCTGGGAAAGGGGTGGTACCCCGAACTGCAATGCACCACAGCTGTTTCTTGGCTGTGGACCCTAAAATGATGGCTGTCCACCCACAGAGACCCAGCACTTGGGGCCAGCAGGTACTGGTTTGACAGGCTTTCTCAACTAGTCACCAGCTGCCCCCATTGTAGCAGGTCCTGAACTCTGTCCCACCCTGAGCCAGCCAAACCTTCAGTAATTTCCAAGGGCAGAGCCTCCCCTTCAGTGTTCACCTCCTTTGTTCTAGTCCTGCTGACTGCCAGAGGCCTGTCTCCAAACTCCCTCCTGTGAACCCAGGAAGTATCCACTAAGGCTACTCCCTCCCAGTCTGGATCTAGCAGAGCACTAGAGAGTTCAAAATGTTTCCAGCTATTTTCTCTTCTCTACACAGCCTGTCATCCCGTGCCACAGCTTTGCATTGACTTCAGGCACTTTCCTGCATGAGTGGATGTGTAGTAAGAGTCATCCTCCTGTGGGTCAGATCACATTGCCCCAGCTGCAGCCATCCTATCGTCTATTCCCTATTGTATATCTTGTACTCTCTAGACTTTGTGGTCAATTCTCCAATTCACCTCATTTTTTGTTTCCAGCACTGCTTCTCTGCAAATTCACAATGCTGTTCTTGGGGGAGAACAATCCACTTGTGTGTAGCTGTCTGCGTTCTTCACTTCCCACTCTGGAAGCAGAGCCAGGAGGTCACCACTGACCCACCGTTTAGGGGCTCCCACTCCTTAACTTGTATCTTAATCACAACCAAATAAGGTCAAATTAGAGGTACTGGGGACTAGAATATCAAGATATTTTGGGGATACACAATTCAGACAGGAACAGGAGCACAGGTGATGTCATGTAGTCCCCCATGTGTACCTTCCAAACCAGACACTCAGCAGGTAATGCAGTTTACCAATCCAATATTGGGAGAAGCCAAAATACAATCAGAGCTGAGAAACCTGAAAATCCCATAGTCACTAAGAGAATTTTGGAGGACATTACCTGTCATTCTTCTGCATTTTATAAGAAAAATATATGCCTGTCAAAAATATTGCTTTCTTTAGGAAAATATACTGAAAGTGAAACTATAAGAAAGATCCCATATTATTATAGGAAATCCAAGCTCTGCCTCACCCATAACTATCTGGGAAACAATTGACTTTAACAAAATTACAAACCCTGTAAAGTTTAGATGATATAAATGTAAAGAATATTTTGTAGCTCCTGATAAGGTAATATAATGCTACTGGAAAGAATGCATTAGAGAAATTTACATAAATGCATTTCAAATTATCCCTGCAAGGTTGCATTATAATATCTAATGCTTGTAGTCTAATAGGTAATTGTTAAATTGATTCATTCTCCTGTTTTCAATAGTGGCTGGAACGTCTGGTAGATGTGTGTTCAGAGATGTCCTGGTGAAGCTAATAATAAAAAGCCTGAGTTAGTAGGCTTCTGTTCTGTGCCACTCCACAGAATTATTCAAACAAGATAGTCTGATCCTCCTGTGGGAACCAGTGGTCACCTCACCCTCTTGCTACCACAAGGCCTGCCTCCTACAGCACCTGTTAATTCATAAATTTCCCAAGTGTAACCTCTGTGTGGTCCTGCATGCCCCCTCCCCCAGGCTGTGAGTACATGTGACTAATAAACCAGCATCAGTCTCATCTGTCCAGTGTTGGATGTCCTGTGTTTGACCACCTGTATAACCCCCAGAGCAGGAATGGCTCCCTCAACAATGGGGTGAAGAGAAGGCAATTGAAACATGCCTTTAGTTAAATGACCTCACATGAGTCTTGCAGTGTCCCCATAAAGATTTAGCTCTGGACTAGACAGAGTGCTAGATCTCCTGGGGCAAGCAATGAGAAGCAGGTACCTATGCAGGACCACCTTCTCACAAGCCACGTGCCACACCAGGATAAAAACATTAGCATGCCCACCTGATGGACAAAAATGAAAGTTGATGGGCCACCTGCTCATAACTATTTGGAAATTAAAAGAAAGAAACTTATTTATGTACACCAAAGTTGTCATATTTACTGTCCATAAACAGTTTTTATGAGGGAAACCTAGTTACACTTAACAGCATCTAGTCTTTTGCAAAATACACTTCAGGCACACTAGTTACACCTTTGCAATCCATCATGAACGCAGCAGCCAGCGTATTTGTCTAAAATGCTGGTGTTACCATGTCTGCCCCTACTTAAATTCCTACAGTGGCTTTCCCTCCCCTCACACAGTGTAAGCCCCTAAATTTCACACACAACGCCCTGAGTGATCTGACTCCCTGTCTCCTTCCTCGTTACTGACTGTGGATTTTTCTTTTTAGGCAAAGAATGGAACATGTGTACAGCCTGAAGGGAAGTACTGAGAGGAGAGGAACAAGTTA
>VSMD01083890.1:0-57331 GCA_008750895.1 Mirza zaza | reverse complement strand
AACCTAAGTGTCCATCAACAGATAAATGGATAAAGAAAATGTGGCACCTATACACAATGGAACATTATTCGGCTATAGAAAAGAATGAAATCCTGTTATTTGTATCATCACGAATGGAATTGGAGGACATTATGTTAAGTGAAATAAGCCACGTACAGAAAGAGAAATTCCACATGTGTGGGAGCTACAGATTGTAAGAATTGAACTCACAGAGATAGAGAGTAGAATGATGGTGACCAGAGGCTGGGAAGGGCAGTGGACAGGGGATAGAGTGGGAATGGTTCAGTCGCACAACAGGGTGATTATAGTCAACCATATTTATTGTGTGTGTATGTGTATATATATATATATATAATTTTTTTTTTTGAGACAAAGTCTCACTCTGGTGCCTGGGCTAGAGTGCCGTGGCATCAGCCTAGCTCACAGCAACCTCAAACTCCTGGGCTCAAGCGATCCTCCTGCCTCGGCCTCCCAAGTAGCTGGGACTACAGGCATGCGCCATCATGCCCGGCTAATGTTTTCTATATAGTTTTAGTTGGTCAATTAATTTCTTTCTATTTTTAGTAGAGACGGGGGTCTCGCTCTTGCTCAGGCTGGTTTCGA
This sequence comes from Mirza zaza, assembly GCA_008750895.1. NCBI lineage: Eukaryota > Metazoa > Chordata > Mammalia > Primates > Cheirogaleidae > Mirza > Mirza zaza. The sequence goes on along the minus strand of VSMD01083890.1, from coordinate 56,728 downwards.
ACTCCTGACCTTGAGCGATCCTCCCGCCTCGGCCTCCCAAAGTGCTAGGATTATAGGCGTGAGCCACCGCGCCCAGCCTTATCGTATATTTTTAAATAACTAAAAGAGTAGAGTCAGAATGTTCCTCACACAAAATGAAAAATGCTTGAGGTGATCAACACCCTAATTATCCTGATTTGCTCATTACTCGTTGCATCGAAACATCCTATGTACCCCCCAAATATGTACAAGTTTTATGTACCCATAATAATTAAAAATGAAAATTAAAAAAGAAAAAGAGGAAATGGATTTAAATTTATTTCATGTGGCATTTTCTGAACTTATGTTGTTTCTGGAGCAAGTCACTGTTCTGTAATAGATTCTGGGAATACTTTGGGCAAAAGACAAAGTTCTTGTCCTCATATGGAAGAGTAAAAAGATTGAGGGTGTGTTTTCTAAACTTTACTTATTCAAGTGTCACCCACTCAATACTTGCAGCATCTGCACGCCACCAGCACGATTATTTACTGAATATTTTCTTTGCATTTGATAATTTAATCTAATATTTTCTTGACTTTGATAAATTCATTTTAAAAGAATAGTTATTAATAATATTAGGATTGTAATAGAAAAAAGCAGTACCACTTGCCATAAATAGGAAGTACAACTAAAAATAAATACTTCACCATGAAAACAAAATCCCATTATTAAATTCTATTAGATACTATTGTTGGAATAAGCCTTTGAGCCTGAGTCCTGCCCTCTTTTTTGCAAAACAGGGAGATTATTAAGTATTAGAGAAATACCAGTATTAAATTGAAGCTTTCTCTTTGGTGTCGTCAGAAGGACTGAAAGGGCCTTTAGAAAAGGATTTTTTTTCAGTCTGCATTGCAAAATGATTTCACCTGTGCCCCTGCATTACTAAATGTGATCTTGTGATCTGCCAAAAAGTGTCTTGTGTAACATTAGTGGTACCTGTTCTGTACTCTGAGAAACAGGGGTTCAGGGAAACAATATCTCCTGGTTTCCTTGATTTTCTATGAAACTCTTCACCGATTCTCTTGTGTCCAGACATAAACCGGACACATTCTTATACGTCATTAGGTTAACATACAAGAAGTTGGATGGTAAGTCTAGGTGTGTAGCCTTCAGGCTACCACGAGAACTGTCTCAGTCCATCTGGGCTTCTGTGACAAACCACAGACTGGGTAGCTTATAAAAACAGAAATCTTCTTCTCACAGTTCTAGAGGCTGAGAAGTCCAAGGTCAACAAGGCACCGGCAGATGCAGTTTCTGAGAAGAGCTTGTTTCCTGGTTCGTAGATGGCATCTTCTTGCTGAGCCCCCACGTAACAGAAGGGGCTCCCTGGGGTCTCTTTCGTGAGGGCTCTGATCTTGAGGGCTCTGATCTTACGATCTTATCACCTCCCAAAGTCCCCACCTCCTAATACCATCACCATGGGGGGTTAGGATTTCAGCATGTGGATTTTGGGTGGGGACACAAACTTCAGACCAAAGCGAGAGCCCAACCAAGCCCCATCCTTTGCTCATTCATCGTGATCACTCCTTCCTGATTTGTCCTTCTGTCCTTCAGGTAACGCAGATGAATGTGTCTTTCCCTTCACCTACAAGGGGTTTGTTTACTTCACTTGCACCAAAGTGGGGAGCTTGTCCCCGTGGTGTGCGACCAGAGCAGTGTACGACGGCAGATGGAAGCACTGCATGATTGAAGGTGAGAGCTGTCCCTTAGTCCCCTGCCAGCGGGCTTCTGAGCAGGGCGGATTACGAAGAGAATGTGTGACCGTGTAAGACATGGTCATATTTTTGCAGACAAGTTAAAGCACGTATGTGTGCATAGACAATGCTGTGGGAGGCCAGACACTCAATGCTAATAATGGGTAATAATATTAGTAATGATAGTGGTAAAAATGGTGCTGTCTGGATGAGCGTCTTGTGATATCATAAGACCAGTTGACCAAATGGAGCCATTGTCTTCTCTCTCTTGTTATTTTCTGAATTAATAAGGAGAAAAGAAACAATGTATATGAGAAAAGGGATTTGAGAGATAGTTTACTCTTTTTCAAAGCCCAAGGCATTTTTGACAACTATATGATTTCTGGGTTTTTTTTGCACACAGAGACAAAAGACAAAATCCATGTACAACTTTTGACTCCCCCAAAACTTAACTATGACTAGCTTACTGTTGACCGCAACCCTTGCTAATAGCATAAACAGTCAATTAACAGATATTTTGTACATTATATGTATTGCACTGTTATTAAGAAGATTATATGGAAGAGAAAATACATTTTACCATTCATGAAGTGGAAGTAGATCATCGTGAAGGTCTTCATCCTTGTTGTCTTCACGTTGAGTAGGCCAAGGAGGAAGGGGAGGAGGAAGAGGAGGGTTGATCTTGCTGTCTCAGGAGGGGCAGAGGAGGAAGAGTTGGAGGAGGTGGAAGGGGAGGCAGGAGAGGCAGGTGTACTCGGTGTAACTTTTATTAATAAAAAAATATCCATGTATAAGAGGACCCATGCAGTTCAGAATCATGTTGTTCAAGGGTCACCTGTGCGTGGAGTAGGTCTTACTCAACGCTTGATGAAATGAATGCATGAAGTCTCTTCCAAATCTGATGTTTCTCCTGTAACTTTGATGGTTGGTTGATTGGCTGATGATTAAATAACTCTGCCCTGTGCATGACTTGAAGAAGTTGACCCACTCATGAACTCACTCTCTTCCGAGCAGATTACCCGCGGTGCGTCTTCCCCTTCATCTACCGGGGAAAGTCCTATGACAGCTGCATCACAGAGGGCAGCCTGTTTGGAAGCCTGTGGTGCTCAGTCACCTCCAGCTTTGATGAGAAGCAGCAGTGGAAGTTCTGTGAATTGAATGGTGAGCTGCTAGAGCGAGGATGGAAGGACAGAGGATGCAGTGATCCTTCTGATGGGGGGGGGGATGCACAGCAACCAGGTGGGGGGCAGTTCTTCTAGGAGCCGAGTGTCTGCTCAGAGAGTACACTGTGACAGCCCCAGAGATGAGAACGTCCTGATGCCAGGTTCCTCCAGTCTCCCATGCCCGGTGTCCTGAGAGCTGCAACTATGAGCTGTGCTCCCAACACTGGCTTTTGGGTGTTTTTGTTTCTAGAATTGACCATAGCCGATTCACCCAAGGAAGGACCCCACCTGCACTTCAATGCAGCTTAACATTGAATCTTTTTTAATTTTTTTTTTTTTTGAGACAGAGTCTCACTCTGTTGCCTGGGCTAGAGTGAGTGCCGTGGCATCAGCCTAGCTCACAGCAACCTCAAACTCTTGGGCTCAAGCGATCCTCCTGCCTCAGCCTCCCGAGTAGCTGGGACTACAGGCATGCACCACCATGCCCAGCTAATTATATATATATGTATATTTTTAATTGTCCAGCTAATTTCTATTTTTTTTAGTAGAGACGGGGGTCTCGCTCTTGCTCAGGCTGGTCTCAAACTCCTGAGCTCCAACAATCTGCCCGCCTCGGCCTCCCAGAGTGCTAGGATTACAGGTGTGAGCCACCACGCCTGGCCAGAATTTGTGCTCTTAATCACCAGTCATCATTGCCTGTAAACCCCAACCTCTTATAAAAATCTGGCTTGCCTTAAAACACCACCCCAAAAAACTGTTAATTAGGCAAGACTGGATTTATTTCTTCCTGAAGTAAGGAGATTACTACTTTGACAGAGTCTTAATAGTGTCCTGAAGTGGGGAGGGGAAAGGCAGGATATTGATGAAGTCCTGGGCTCTGGTCTAAGGGGGATCTTCCAATGTGGGGGTGTGATTTGGATTGGGTTAAGTATCGTGATATAACAGGTTAGGGCCAGTGATCTTGGAAAGGCGAAGTTAACTTAGGACAGGGTTTCAAAGAGTCTTGAAGAGTGAATTGTGTTTTGATACAGTCTCCTGAAAAAGTTGAACAGTCTGATATTTATTTAAATAGTTTTTCAGGGCCCGGCGCGGTGGCTCACGCCTGTAATCCTAGCTCTCTGGGAGGCCGAGGCGGGAGGATTGCTCGAGGTCAGGAGTTCAAAACTAGCTTGAGCAAGAGCGAGACTCTGTCCCTACTATAAATAGAAAGAAATTAATTGGCCAACTAATATATATAGAAAAAAAACTAGCCGGGCATGGTGGCGCATGCCTGTAGTCTCAGCTACTTGGGAGGCTGAGGCAGGAGGATCACTTGAGCTCAGGAGTTTGAGGTTGTTGTGAGCTAGGCTGATGCCACGGCACTCACTCTACAAAGTGAGACTCTGTCTCAAAAAAAAAAAAAAAAAAATGTTTTTCAGGAAGTTCCTGGAATAAACAATAAATTTATATGCATCTTTTATCTTCCTGGGCAAGAATTTTCTCTATTAGTAGAGTCAAGAGTCAAGTTGAAGACGATCGTGGGACAGGAGAGTCATATTAATGTAGGCAGTGAGCCGTGGATGGTTTTGGTGTTCACTTATCCACAAAATGGGAATAAGAGCATCACCCAGAAGGTGCTGGGTGGGTTTGATGTTGTGTCACTTTTCATGAGCTAGAGCGTGGCACGTGGTTTGTGTGTGATTAAATAGAAGCCCTTTTCATCCGCTCTGCCTGACCTGCAACCTTTCCACGATCATTTTCAGAGTACGGGGGCAATTCTCTCAGCAAGCCCTGCATCTTCCCCTCCAGCTACAGAAATAGTGTGGTCTTTGAATGCATTGAGGATGAAAGCAACAAGCTCTGGTGCCCAACCACGGAGAACATGGATAAGGATGGAAAGTGGAGTCTCTGTGCCGACACCAGTAATGTGGGGCAGGGGGTGGGTGTGGGTGGGGTGAGCAGGCCTCGTTCCCCCGCAGCTGAGAGCGTGCGTGTTGGGGAACTCAAATTTTTCAGTCTCTGTGTGTGTCCAAACATGACGACAGAAGCACCACGAGTATTGATGCTGGGGTTACCAATACGTTTTAATAAGTAGGTGAAGTTGCAAATATGGAATCCATGAAAAACGGGGATCCGCTGAAAGTCATCCTCTGAGACAAATCCTCTGTCCCCTCCCTCCCCGGTCCTCCTGGTGACAGAACTTCCCCTTCTCCCTTTGGCCGCCAGGAACCCTGTGTTCACTCTGCCTCTTCCCCACCCCACTCTCCCACTCTATCTCCCACCCTTTCCCACTTTCTAAACTCAGAGACTTCCCAGGGAGGAAAATCCAGCCACGTGACATTCTTCTGATATTTACGATCAGGTTAGAATTTGTCCCTCCAGGGAGCGCCTCTGAGCAGGACCCAAATGACACAACCAATGAATGCCGTCATTATACAGTTTTTGATGTGCAAGTCTGCACTGCTGTGCGAATATAACCTGTGTCAAACGCTTCCTCTCCCTAGGAATTTCCTCACTGGCTCCTGGCTTTCCCTGCCACTTCCCTTTCAACTATAAAAACAAGAATTATTATAACTGCACTAACAAAGGATCCAAGGAGAACCTTACGTGGTGTGCGACTTCTTACAACTTTGACCAGGACCACACCTGGGTGTACTGCTGATGGCACGGTGAGAGCAGGGACCAGAGCCGGGTCCTCCTAGCAGGGGAAGCTGAGGTCTGTCCCTCCCAGGCTGCCCGAGTAGCTGAGCTTCCCAGCGAGGTGGGCTCCACTTTCCAAAGCTATGATGCAGTCGGGGCTTAGGGGTTGGGGGAGACTGGACACCTCCCCGAATTCGAAGGCTGGCGGAAATCAGGATTTCTCTGGCAGGCGGGAGAGCAAAGTGGGGGATGGACCGACTTTTTCAGACTCAGAAAGGTATTGTTTCAAATCTTAAGTCTGGGAGGCTGCAGGTGTGAAAGATTAGGAAAGCAGACTTTCTCCAACTGGAATGGGACAACTTAGAGAAGGGGACGTCCTTCTCTGGTCCCCAGAAGCCAAGGCACCATGTTGTCCATCCATCACCCCCGTCGTCGAGTAGACGGCCAAGGAAAACATGAGGTTTAACTTCTCTTCCTTTGTCATTTGGGCCTCTGCCCTATCTCAGCCCATAAATGGTCAACTACCCCCACAGGAGAGCTTCGCCCCTGCTTTTCTTCTAGTCTCTGCCGTCTGGCTTTCACCTGGGCTAAGGGCAGCATCCTCAGCCTGCGGAAACGCTCTCTAGACCTCCCTCGTGGACCGACTGCCCCAGGTGCTCTGTCATTTCAGCAATCTAAAAGTAAAGAGAAGCCCTTTCACTGGATGTGTGGACAAAACCCACTTCTCTCCCCTCCAAGGCGGAACAGTATTTGTCCTTCCAACGCATGCGGCTCACAGATGACACCAAATTAGTGACCCTTCCTGAACTTGGGCTTGGCGGTGAAAATTATCTTCCCAGAACAAGGGAGGGGCAAAGGAGGGCGTTTGGGACTCTGGCTACCGTCTTAACAGGGTGGGTGTTGAAATGCGCCCACAGTGGTCTCCAGTCTGTGGCTGGGACTAAGAACGTGTCTAGTGTCCAGCCGCCACCTCTACCCATCACAGCAGAACTGTCTCCTTGCAGGTCCCTCTCCCACCAGACCTGTCACCACAGAGCTGAGGTCCAGGGGCTCTTTGTTCCTTGACCTACCCGCCCCCATCAGCCAGGTGGGCGCAGGGTTTGTCTAAGTGCTGTCAGCTCAGCTGCTCCCTCTAGCGTCTAAGTCCGCAAAATCAGAACAAAGTCATTTTCTTACATTACATTTTGAGCCCATGCAGACTTACTACTTGAACTCTGGCTTTTGCTTCTGTTTTCAGGGAGAGGAGAAACATCTTCAGAGTAAGACTGCTGTACAGAGGCCGGAACATGCTTCGTTTTTCTCATCTCATCTTTCAAGCTTAAACAATCACCTTTAGAAACACCCTGTCCCTCACCTCTTTTAATCACCTGGTCCTTGGTGAAGAACATAGGGAACATGTGGCGTAAGCACCAATAAAGGAGTCCTAAATTAACCCTGGGGGTGGCCTTTTTTGGCTTTCTAGAATGAGAGGGATGGCGGACGTGCAGGGAAGACGTTGGCGGCTGGGTTGTTGAGTCTCACGGTGGGGAGATCACGCTCTCAGCTCAGGGACCTTCAGGGGTAATTGCAGCCTGCTGTCTCTTCCTGGGGAATCACAGATTTGGGTGGAGTATTCGTAGATACTTATTAGATTGTTAATAAATAAATTAGGAATACACAGAGGGTAAAAAATTCACTGCCAAGAGTGCTACAATTATTCCTTCCCCGTGCCCATGGCAGACATCAATAATTGATTACAGAATCTGTGTCCCTCTGAGCCCAGAGGCAAACACTCATTGTTTATTTTTGTTGTTGCTTTTGTTATTGTTGTTCTCTACCTCCTCCTCCTCCTTTCATTTTCTCTCCTCTGTCTCCCTCTTCTTCTAAATAGAACACTCAGCAACTGCCACCACTACTTCTCACTACACCCAGACATCAGAGGTATAGATTTAGCTGTTCAGCCTTGTCAAATTAAAAGGATGTTGCATAGATAGGTGAGAAGCCTGAAGACTCAATGGTGGATCACTTTAGCTCAAGCCCCTGCTCTGGTGCATGGACACGTCGAGCTGCCCTGGCCTCTGTGCGTTTCTCGTGCTGGAATTCCCTTCCCCCTGGTCGCCTGTGGCTCTCCTCCACATGCCCCTGTGACGGAGGTGGACATGGGCTTCCCAGATTCCTCTTCAAGAAAGGACTTGTTGCCCAGCTTCAAGGAGTGCTGTCTGCAGGCAGCTTTTGACAGTGGGTCCAAATCAGAGATGTCCTCTGCTTCAAGTGGCCCCCCTTCCCCAGGGCCATTTTTTTCCCAGGCAGGGACATAGCCACGGGCTGACCAAGGCCAGGTTTGAAGGCCTGGCTATTCCAACCCAAGCGAGACAACTCAGAAGAGCTGTGTTCAGAGCTCCCGTGGGCTCAGCTGAGGTTGTGGAGCCTGCATGGTGGTTCACCTTCTCTCTCCAATCCGAGTTCTTCCCTTCCCTTCTGTAGTGCTGATCCCGAGAGAATTCTCGATAAACCTCCCGCACGCCGTCTCCACTCTGTGATGGGGAGGGAGCCCTGGGGAGCCCCACCTGAGACACCCCGTCTTTGAGAGATGCCCTTTTTGACTATTCTAATGAAGCCATCCTTGCTCTGTCCCCAAATTGTCTTTGTATCTAACCACCCCACTTTATCTCCCTCAACATGTTCCTCTTGCTCTGAGCTTCTCTTAAGCGATTTCATGTTTTCTTGTCCTCCCACACTGGGATGTAACCTCCAAGAACGCAAAGACCTTATTGATGGGTTCTTTCCAGGACCTGGAATAATCCCGGGCTCATGTCAAGAAGCTGAGCCCTGCAAGATAGGAAGCCACTAGCCACATGGGGGCGATTTCAATGGAACTTAATTGATAGTAACAATTATTTATGAATAAAATTTTACTAGATAAAATAAGAATACAATAAAATTCAGTTCCTCAGTGTCACTCACCACGTTTAATACTCAAGGACCACGTGTGGCCAGTGGCTCCCATAACGGACAGCACAGGTCTGGAATATTCCTGTCATTGCAGAAGACTCTGCTGAGTTGCCTGGAGGTCAAGAACCTCGTCACTGCTCTCTTTCCATCACCTGGAACAATGCCAGGCCCAGAGCAGGGGCTCAGCAAATATGTTTTGAGCAGGCGAGCAAATGTGTGGGTGGGTGGATGGGTGTGAGCACAGAGGGAATGGAAAGGCTGAGAAAAGAGGCTGGAGCTGCCTTTTAAAGGGTGAGCTGCATCATGGCACCCCTCTGCTCAAAACTCTCTGGTGTCTTTACAATGGACTCTAAGAACATACTTGCATGGCTTGACCCCTGACCCTTCTCCTCAGTCCCTCTCCAGCCACCATGGCTTCCTTGCTATTCCTCCAGCACCAAAGATATGTTCCTGCCCCAGGGCCTTTGCATTTGCCCTACGCTGTGTCTCAAATGCTCTTCCCCCAGATACACCCCTTGTGCTCAATGAACTCCCTCTGCTCTGGGTTTTTTTTCTATTTTATTCATTGCTACAGCTCCATGCTTGGAAGAGCGCCTTGCACATAGCAAGCCCTGAATACACTGCTGTTAAGATCTAAAAGCAAGGGTCCTCAAACTTTTTAAACAGGGGGCCAGTTCACTGTCCCTCAGACAGTTGGAGAGTGCGCACTGTGGGCCTGGGACCAGTCGGCTGCTAAGCAGGACAGGCAGCGGCTGCAAAAACACCCGGCAGGCCAGATAAATGTCCTAGGCGGGTGGCATGTGGCCCTCGGGCCATAGTTTGAGGACGCCTGATCTAAAGGGTGGGAGGAAGGAAAGGAGGAAGGGGAGAAAGAGGAAGAAATGAAGAGTAGGAGGCTTCAAAACAAAACAGTCTCAGGACGGTGACAAGTGGCAAGGGGAAAGGCCACAGGTGGGAAGTCAGGAAATTCCATTATCCTGGTTCCACCTTTTCTTAATTTTTATTCTATAAAACAACGCTATTGAACCACGTGACCCATTTTATACGTCTACTTGATGGATTTCAAAGCAAGAAAAACGTGGAGGAAGGTGTGAGATTCTTTATTTTAACCCTTGTATTGCTGGAGTGTCCCGCTCTCGGGGGAGGTGGGGAGGAATCTTTCTCTTCTGCCTCAGAGCCCAGACCGATGTCAGGATGTGAGGGGCTGGAGCAGACTTCCTGCCTACCAGACTCTTGCAGACCTCACGGCAACCCGGCTGAGCTGGGGATTTGGGGGATCCTGTCATCTCTCTTTGCAGGATGACATTTTGCAGGGGTGCAGGAGGGATTAATTCCCCAGGGATCAGCTTGCTCTAAACCTTGATAATCCAGATTTGTGATTTAATTCGGTCCCCTGAGTATCTCACACAAGGAGAGGGCTGTGAGAGGCTGGAGAGAGAGAGAGAAAAAACCAGGCTGTGCTTCCAGGAAATCAGAGGAAGGCGGGGGGACCCCCCTTGGTCACTTTGAATCAAGGGGACCAGCTCTGAGCCTGGCTGGCCCTGTCAGGAAGCCTGTTTGCAGCCCCGAGACGGAGGAGGTGCCTCCCCCTTGCTGAGAGAAAGAAATGAGCGGAGTCTAAGCAGTTGAAGCAGGAAGGGGAAGGGGAGACCACGCACTGAACTTTTTGACAACCCGACAGGAGAAAGGACTATTTTAACCCAAGGGGAAGCTGAGGAAGAGAGCTGGTGGGTCCCAGGGACCTGGGGCTATGTATGGAGCCAAGAGATGTCACTCACTGTGGGACTTTGAAGTGGCAGCTAGACCCTACTACTGCTCAAATTTCCAACCACAGATGGTTCTAGCTCTACTGGCGCCCCCATCCCGGTGAAGCCACCGCCCACCCCTCACCCTTCCTCCTCTTTGGGGCCATGGGGATTTGGTCCTCAAGGGCTTGAGGGTTGGCGGTGTCGGGGGCTTCCAGGACCTCCTCAACGAGCCATCATCTTCACAAACTCTGCAAAGAAAAATCCCCCGTGAGGCGCTTCTTTGTAAAAGCTCCTGACTTACTTTTTTTTTTTTTGAGCCCTTCCCATGTGCCAGGCACCACTGGTGACCATTGGCAGATTATTTGACCTCTCCCTACCCCTGTTTCTTCATCTATGAAATAGATATCATAAGATTGCTATGCCTTTATCTGGTTAAAGTGGTTAAATGACCTAATGCTCATAAAATGGATTAGGTATTCCATAATAGCAATTGTTAACATCTTATTTCATCCTTCCAACCATCCTGGAGGGAGGGGTAAGCGCCAGCTTACAGATAAAGAAACTGAGGCCAGCCAGGGTGACCAATGTGCCTGAGGTCACGTGGATGGTGAATTGTAACCCTGGAAGGAATGCAGGTTGCTCCTGACTTTGCTAAGACCAGATGTGTCAGATGGACTTGCTGAGTAAGTTTGGGGGGGGTCATCCTGTTCTTCCTTTTCCTATAGTTGGCCTGAGGCTCTGTCTCCCACCCCCACCCCAACCTCTTTCAGATTTTACTGTATGTGCTCTGTGCACCTGAGCCTGACTACATCCAGCAGGTGTCCAATAGACATCTACTGAGTTTCCATATTGGGACATGGAGTGGGTAAGGTTTAGGGAACACTCCTCCTCTGCCATCCAGAACAGAGGTGAACGCAGCTCAATACAGCAAGTGATGCACTGTGGTGATGACCCCCATGGAAAGAATCAGAAACTTCCTCGAGACTTCACAGTTAAAGACAAAGGGCAGCTTCCTAGCAAAGGCTGCCTTGGTGTGCGCTCCTGAGGGATGGGTAAGACGGAAAGGTGTGGCGAGTGGACAGAAATCAGATACAAAGGAACGGAAGTTGGAGGACCCGAGCAGGTACCGAGTTTGCACTAGAGCATAAAAATTCACAGAATGGTTCCAGAAGACACAGGCTAGGTAGGTGGGTGGGTGGGGCCAGATGATGGATGGACGTGGATAGCAGACTAAGAATTTTGGAGTTTTGTGTATAGGCAGCAGATAGACGCTGAGATCTTTGAACCAGAGAGTGTCACAGTTAGAACTTGATGTGCCCTATGTATTCCTCCGACTGAAACCATCCCCACCTCCCATCCACACAGAATTCTGGTCTCTTTAATTTATTCAATGATTCAATATACATGTGTTGAGCTCAGTGCCAGGAATTGGGGATGTGGTGACGAAAGATTTAGTCCTTGGCCTGAGAAGGAGACAGACGATAAACCATGATAAGCTATGGAGAGGTCGTGGGGCAATATTCCTGCAGAGGTGACCACGGGGTGTTGTCAGGGAGAACAGAAGAGAGACACTAAGCCCAGTAAGGGCAGGAGAGGCCTTTTGGGAGCATCACCAGGAGCTGGCCCTCGGGGGGAAAGAGGGAAGGGTGTTCCAGACAGTGAGATGGCATGAGCAGTGACAGGGAAAGAGAACACAAAAACAGTGGTGCTTAGTGCATGATTTCTCTTAGTTTTCTCCAAAACTTTGAGAGAAAGGTGTCAGTGTTAATCCCATGTTGGAGATGTGAACACGGACACTCAAAGAGAGGAAGTGACTAGGATGAGGCTACTGCTGAGTGAGAGACGACCCTGAATTGGAACCTTACCCCTGGAGCCCGTCCGCCCTCCTGGAGGGACGTGTTGTTCCTGTGAACTGGGGCGGAATGGGTAAGGAGGAAGGGAGCCCTGAGCTCAGGCAGGGAAGGGCCTCGGGCAAAGTGTTCCTCAGAGCCACCAGGTGTGACAGACACTGAGCTCTCTGAACCAGTCTGGGCAGAGAGGGATGCAACAAACGCTTCCGCCACCAGCCACCCCCATCCCAGCTCAAACTCGGAAAACAGTGAGGAGTGGGCAACTCGGAGAAAATCACACCGGGAGCTGGAAGTGGGGGCCCGCGGTGGCTTCCCCGCTACAACGTCACCTTCGAAGTCAACGGTGCCATCTCCATTAACGTCGGCTTCCCGGACAACCTCGGAGATCTCCCGTGGGGTGAGCTGCTCCCCCAGGAGCCTTTGCATGGCCTGCTGCAACTCCGCCAGGGTGATCTCCCCGTCCCCGTTCGCGTCGAACTGGACAGGGGCAGAGGGGACGACTTCAGTGACAATGACAACAATGACAGCAACAAGAATGACAGTTGAAATTCACTGATCGCTTACTGTAAGTCAAGAACCAACCTAAGCGCTCTGGGCACGTCATCCGATAGAATGTCAGCTCCAAAGGACAGGGTTTTTTTTTTTTTTTTAATTTGAATATATTTTATTATTTTTAAAATCGGCTTTGTTGGGGTACAACTGACATACAAAAAGCTGCACGTATTTAATGTGTACAATTTGATGAGTTTGGACAAATGCATACACCTGTGAAACCATCGCCACAATCAAGGAAATAAACATATCCATCCCTCCCCAAAGGTTTCCTCCTGCTCCCTTGTTATTTTGCAGTGTGTGTGTTTGTGTGTGTCGGCAGGGGGTGGGGGAGTGGGGTGGTGAGAATACCTAACATGAGATCTACCCTATCAACAAAATCTTTTTGAACATAAACAATCTAATTTTTTACTTAAAAATCAGATATTAACATGCTTTAGCATTTATCTTGTTTTTAAAAAATTTAAGAATATTATTTTTGATGGACAAAACATAGTTGTATTCATTTATGGGTTACAATGTGATGCTTTGACATGTATACAACGTAAATGATTAAATCAATATAATTAACATATCCATCACCTCACTTGCTTATTGTTAATATTTCTTGTGGTGATACGTTTGAAATTTACTCTCTATTTTGAAATATACATAATTGATATTCCCACCAACAGTGTGCCAGGGTTCCCTTTTCTCCACATCCTCACCAACACTGTCACCTTTTTGATAACAGCCGTCCTCACAGGTGTGAGGTGAGATCTCACTGTGGTATTAATTTGTGTTTCCCAAATGCTTAGCGATGCCAAGTATTTATTCATGAACCTGGTCGCCATTTGTATGTCTTCTTTTGTGAAAAGTCTGTTCAGGTTCTTTGCCCATTTTTAAATCTGATTATATGACTTCATGCAGTATTGTTATGTACAGGCATGAAGCCATACAGCAGATCTCTAGAACTTTTCATCCGGCCTCACTGAAACTTATACCCATCGAACAACGTCTCCCCATTTCCTCCTCCCCTGTCCCTGCAACTACCCTTCTTCTCTCTGCTCCTATGAGTTGGATTGTTTTAGATACCTCCTCAAATGGACCCTGCAACATATTATTCAGCCTCACAAAAGGAGAAGATCCTGCCATATGTGACGACAGGAATAAACCTGGAGGATGTTTCTCCAAGTGACATAAACCAGACACAGAAGATGAGAATTTTTAAGTGTCTTGTTCACTGCCCCAAGCTCAGTCCCAAGAATAGCGCTCTCCACATGGGCACTATGGACAAATAGTTTTTGGACAATATTGATATATATTTGTCGAATTAACAAAACTGCCTCCAAACCTCTACCCTGCGTACCCTTAACCAATCTACTGGAAAGTCTAGTACATTCAACCTCCCAAACATATAGGGAGCCAGCTGTCCTTCTTGAGCTCTGCCTGTGCTAACCGACTCAAGGCACAGTCATCTCTCGCCTGGATTAACAGGACAACCTCCTAATTGGTCTTCTGGCTTCCATTGTGGTCCTGCTGTGGTTTGTTCTCTACACATCAGGGTTTCATTTAAAACATAACTCAGAGCTTGTCACTTACTCCCCTCCTTAAAATCCCCGGTGGCTTCCTGTCCCACTTGGAACAAAATCCTGACACGGTTGCACAGTGCGTAAGCCCCTGTCGGGCCCTGCCTTTGGCAACTCTGAGACCTTGTTTGTTCCATGCCAGTGTCTCTCCAGCCCACGCCTCCCCAGGACTCCCAGCCTGGTCCTCAAATACGCCTTCCTGCCTTACAGCATGTGTAGGCTCGCAGCTTCCTGAGCCTGGAATACAATTCCCCTAGAACAGGGCTATCCCGGGGAAATACAATGCAAGCCTCATGGGTCATTTAAAATTTTCTAGTAGCCACATTAAGGGGAAAAAAAAAACAGTTAAAAGGAACAAGTGAAATTAATTTTTAATAATTGATTTTATTTAACCCAATATGTCCAAACTATTACCATTTCATCATGTAATCAGGTTAAAAATTGTTAGTGAACTATGCTATATTCTTTTTATGCACACTGAATTGCATAAGACAGCATGATAGCATACTAAGTTCTTAGTATGTGCTTAGCGTACTTAGTTAACATGCTTATCATAGAAGTTTACTTAAGTACACAAGTATACTTACGCTAATTATCCTAAACATACTAAGTCTTAATCCAGTGTGTATTTTTACACTCATAGCACTTCTCAGTTCCGACGCTCAATTTTTTTTTTATCAGAAATACTTGATCTGGGCCGGGCACCGTGGCTCGCACCTGTAATCCTAGCACTCTGGGAGGCTGAGGCGGGTGGATCGCTCAAGGTCAGGAGTTTGAGACCAGCCTGAGCAAGAGCGAGACCCCGTCTCTACTATAAACAGAAAGATATTAATTGGTCAACTAATATATAGAAAAAATTAGCCAGATATGGTGGCACATGCCTGTAGTCCCAGCTACTCGGGAGGCTGAGGCAGCAGGATTGCTTGAGCCCAGGAGTTTGAGGCTGCTGTGAGCTAGGCTGACGCCACGGCAATCACTCTAGCCTGGGCAACAAAGTGAGACTCTGTCTCAAAAAAAAAAAAAAAAAAGAAAAAGAAATACTTGATCTGCATAAAGTTTACAGTTGAAAAAGTACATGAACATACCCAAGTTGCTCCAGATGAAAGTTTTCCAATAATTGAATCAAGTATTTTTTCTTAAATTTAAATGAATTGTGTTTAAATACTTGGGCACTTCTAGTCAACTGAATATGAATGGAAATTAAATAAATAATGTAATCGAGAGCTATTGAAATGAAATAGAATAAAAAATCGTTTCCCATTTCAAGGGCCCAGTGGCCACATGTGGTCAGTGGCTACTGTTTTGGGGCAGAGCATTTCTGTGGCCACAGAGAGTTCTATTGGATGGTGCAGCTGTAGATCTTTATCTGAAGCTGGGAGAGAAAATCACGCAGCTAGTAGGTGATCCAGCCTTCCTATGACAGGCATTAGGAGGAGAGGCCCTAACATTTGGTTTGGAGATTGCAGGATCTTGGATAAGACTGGTCACCTTCATGAACCTCAGTTTCCTCATCTGTATGACTGAGGTAATTGACTGCCTACTCCTAATGTTCTTTTGGTGGGGATTAAATCAGATAAGATATGTAGAGGCCTTGATCCATTGCCAGTGTTTGGAATATGTTACTTTCCTTCCTTATTGATCCCACCATGGGTAGAAAAAAACTGGTTTTGGTGGCTTCTGTCCCCGGTTATGATAAGTCACAGACCTCTCCTTCAACCACCACCGAGGCACTATCAACTCACCTCCTTGAAGGCGTCTCGCATCTCCTGGACCCCGATCATCCCAGCTGTTTCTGCAAGCAATTTCGGGGTCATGAGCTCTACAAAGTCGTCAAAGTCCACACGGCCACCCACTGAGGATGGAGAGGGAGGATTAGTGAGATTCCTTCTGCCCCAACCGTCCATTACCTCACTGTGGGCTTCAAGTCTGTTCAAGGAATAGATCGGCTCCCACCTCCCTGTCCAGTAAGAGCCATCTTTGACCTCCTCCCTCCACTCCGCCAGCTCAAGCCCTCACGTCCCTCTAATCTCAACATGAGTGGACGGGGTGTGCTAATGTGGAAGTAACTAACTGTCTGTGTGACCTTCAGAACATCTCTTCATAGGTTAAGACCTATGCTCCCTCATCTGTAGACCCACAGGAGAAGTTGTATGAATTAAAGAGCATCCAAGTCTCTTCCAGATATAAATATTATCACTGCCTTGAATTCAGCCTTGTTTGCTTAATTACATGCCCAGGAGCAAACACAATAGCAATTTCATTCCAGCTTCGATCCCAAAATCAGCTCTGGTCTCCACCTAAAACCCCACCCCTTTTGCAACGCTATTCACCAACGTTAGCTTCAACTCCAAGTTTGTTTCCACCATCCAACGTAGCTCCAATCTTGGGCTCCACTGAGGAAGCTTAATGGTGATGGTAATAGTCTATGTTTGAAAAGAATTTCCCGAGGGCTAAGACTTTGCCTGCATTAGCATCTTTGCCCCTTCCTTTCAACAACTGCATGAATTAAGGAGTGATAGCATCTTCACTCGACAGGTGAGGAAACTGAGACTCAAGAGTAGGGGATAACTCTGCTTTTCAAAAGGACCACAATTACTGGGGACTTGAACACAGACCTATCTCTATATGTTCCCCAATTCCACCCTGAGCCCTCCCCACCCCCAGCCATTCCTCCCATCCCATGGCCTCACAGTTCATGCGGATTTGCTGGCCCAGTTCAGTCAGTTCCATCTCTGTGGGCATGTAACCCATCGTCCTCATGAGATTCCCCAAGTCTTTACAAGAGATGAACCCATCTCGGTCCTTGTCAAACTCAAGAAACGCTTCCCGGAGCTCTGAAAGTTATGGGGAGAATAATTTTGGAAGAACTTGAAACAGTCCGTGGGAAAGAGTGGCATCCCTTGAAACTATCAATGAGGCTCCAACTAGGACTTCTCAAAGGAAAATACATCTTAGAAAACAAATATTTCAAAAAGGAGTGATATCTGAACTATGTTAGGAAGAGGCATGACTCCTGAGACCACTAAATGAGAGCACTGAAGTCCTTCAAACTCTTGAGTGAAGTTATGGGGAATCTCAAAACCACCAAGAGAAAAACCAAAAAATTTTTTTCTTTTTTTTGAGACAGGTTAGAGTGCAGTCTAGGCTAGAGTGCAGTGGCATCCTCATAGCTCATGGAAACCTCAAACTTCTGGGCTCATGCGATCCTCCTGGCTCAGCCTCCACCATAGCTGGGACTACAGAACTATTTTCAATTCATTCTAAAACTCACGTTTCACTCCTGAGTCTCTGAGACACTTGGGGATGCCTTCTAAATACTTTGGGACGTATTTAAACTGCCATGAGAGTGCCACCAAAATCACAGTTGAGTGGGAAGAGAGAGGGATGTAAAACTTTCATGTAAATCACTTCATACGGAAATACACAAAGGGGGCTGAGGAGAGGGAGGTTAAGCAGGTGGACGTTACCTTCGATCTCATCTTGTCCCAGTGGTCTTTCCTGGAAAGGAACGCAAGGGAGGGGGAATTGGGAGAGAGGTTCAGGAATCCGACACCCAATTCTCTAAACATGTCCCCTGGTTCTCCCAAGCTACGCCTCGCCCCCTCCTGTTTCTCTTCCTTTCTTGCCTCTCCTCTTTCTGCTCCTGTCTCCTGACTCCCAGGTGTGGCTCTCACCTCCCCAACTCTTCCCCACCCCCTCTCACTTCTCCTCTCCCATCCTTCACTCTTGATTGCCCTCCTTCCCACTTTCCCAGACAAGCATCCATCACATTGTGTCCAAAGGGTCTGAAACACCCTGAATCCAATCTCCTCCTTTTCTAGATGAAGAAAGCAAGACTCACAGTCGCAGCTAACATGCTCAGAGTGCTGACTCTGTGCCAGGCAGCTTCCGTAACCCTTTTGTTTCAACCTCAGGTACTGCTCTGTGAGGCCACTCCAATATCATTCCCATCTTGCCCATGAGGACACCAAAGAACAGAGAGGTGAAGGCACCTGCCCAAGGTCACACAGCTCGTAAGTGGCAGATCCCCTCTCAAGGGAGGGAGAAATCAAATTACTCTCTTGAGGTCATGTGGCAAAGTTGGGTGCAATGCTGGGATATGAATTCAGGGCTCCTGACTCCCAAGTCAGAATTCTTCCCTTGACACGCCATTGACTCTTTTCCCACTTGCCTCCCTCCTTCTCCCCAAGGGTTAGAATCCCTTTACAGGGGACCAGTATTTAACTTCAGGCAGCAGGATGATCAGTGCCAGTGCAAACAATTCCTAACACCTCTGAGAATTTCCAATCATGGTTGCGCCACCTTCTCTCGGTCATTCTCTCTCCTCTTCCTTCCTTCCTTTCTCCCTTCCTTCCTTCTTCCCTTTCTATCTTAATGCCTGACGATTCAAAGTGTGCCCACAGGAATCAAGCAGCTCTGACCCTGCCACTTACTAATTGTATAACCTTAAGACAAAGGACTTCATGACTGTGCGCCTCCGTTTCCTCACCTGTAAAAAGGGAATGAAAAGTGTCATCAACCTCATGAGTTGTTCTGAGGTTTCAATGACATCAAGAATGCCAAGCCCTCTGCACAGGGCTTAGTAAGTGGCAGCTATGGTTGTTGACATCATCATCATCACTATGAGTGTCTGCAGAAAAGAAAGATGATGATCTCAACAATGTCATCCCAGCTCCTCTTTTATTTTTCTTCCCTTTTGTCTTCTCCTCTTTGCTCCTGACTTCTGATTTTACCCCCTCGAAGGCCCCTGGAATTCTAGCCTCTCAGTTCCTGCTCTTTCCCCGTGGCTGCCAGGTTCCCATGTCCCCTACCCTGCCCACTGCTGTCCCCGCCGCCCCCGCCTCACCCGCTGTTTCTCAGCGATGCCTTTCCTCAAGAAGATGCAGGCGGGGCCCAAGGGGAACTGCATGGAGGGCGGGGCACAGCTCTGCAGCACCGGTGTCAAGACAGTGCGCCTTCACCACCTCTTCCAGCCTGTCCCTCTGTCCCTGTGTCTCCCAGCTGTGTGACAGCTGGGGTGGAAATCTCTACCAGGCTGGGGAGGGATCAGAGCTGTTCCTGCCTCCCCATCTGGCTTGAGCGAGGTGGGTGGGGAGGGCCAGTCTCAGGCTCTGACACTCTGTTATCCCCGAGGAGAATCGGAAAGTTCGCTTTGGAAACGGGGATTAGAATAGAGGCATGCGTTCACGCAATGTCCAGACAAGCATTTTGAGGGCTCATTCTAGCCTGGACTCTGGGCAGTGAGACGGAGAGGACAGGGGCCTTGGCTGCAAAGAGCTTTCCTAATGAGCAGGAGACGAGAATTGGGAATCGCCTGGTGAAGTAGGCAAGCACGGTGATCAGGAGCGTGGCATTTGCTCTCCCTCTGCTCATCCCTCCCTTCCATTCTTCCTGAATAATTCAGGGGGGGAAGAGCAAGGTGGGGAGGAGTCATGGTGGGGGTGGGGTGAGAATCAAGGTGGTGTCAGAGCCCAAAGGGGTGATGAGGGTGTCCACACTGGGGCAGGGTGGGAGAGGGGGCTGGGGGCCATCTGGTGTGGGTAGCCGGGGGTGGGGGAGTCCTTCTGGAGGAGCAGCATGGCCCTGAGAGCTGGGAATGCACCCATGGGAAGGCAGCTTGGTGTGGAATGGGGGAGCACGAGCTGAGTTGGGGAGATCTATATGTAGGTATTGTCTAGGGTGGGGGTCAGCACTGCAAATGGGTCACGCAGGAGGCCACACGTGGGGGATCTGGCGTGGGCCCGAGTCGAGCGAGAAGGATGCCCACTCGTGGAGGCAGCATGGTAGAGTGTGTTAAAGCCAGGGTAGGGTGGAAAAGTGAGTCCCTGGGGTGGGCTGGCAAAGAAGGGATTGGTTACACATGGTGGTTCTAGCAGGGGTAGGGGGAGCCAGGTCTCCCACTGTTAAGAAGAGAGCTACTAAAACAGAGAAAAAAGTAGAATGAGGACTGGAACTGGAGGCATTGGTACGTGCACACGGATCTGGATTATAGAGACAAAAATAGACATGGTCTCAGTGTGCACGGGAACATTGGTATATATATGCTCTAGCCCTCTCCACCAAGGGAACACAGAAGCGGTGACACCCCAACATTAATGAGCGCCTCATCCAGATCTTGACTTCTAAATACCATTCTCCACTAAAAGGAACCAAGGCTCCTAGGAGAAATGGCTGATTCCATGTCTAGAGCAGGAAACGAACAAGATGAGCCCAAAACATATTGTGCTTAAAGCAAGGAATTGCTCAGAGTTATGGGGACTTATTAAAAGAACACAGGAGGCCCCTTGAAGAAGCGTCACTGGCCATTACTGGGGAACTGGAGAATCAAAATAAATGATAGTAACAAATATATAGGGCAACATGGGAAACCAGAAGTCCATATGGAAATGAATAACGTTAAGTTGAAAGTTTACTGTTTCCATAGCTCAAGTACCTCCCTACGAAATACTAATTTCAAAATACTAATTTCAGATGCCATCTTAATCCAATGATCAAAATGAACATCATCAATAATGTGGCTAATCGAAATCATGTGCCATCTGACAGGATGCAACGAGAACATGGCACTGCTTTTGTGATATTACTGAATCCAGTCACAAGAGGACATCAGACAAGCCCAAATGGAGGGATGGTTTACAAACTAACTGGCCTGTACGCTTAAAACACCCCCTTTCAATTATCCCAGGGCTCCTTCTCCACAGCCCCCCAGACCTAGCAGCTCCCTGACCCCACTGCCTCACAACCCAGACTGTCCTCTGTGTTTCGTCTCTTTCCAGCATGTTCTGCTGGCAAATCTGCGACTTGCTCTCCTGGGCGTGGTAAACGAACAACTGTCTCTACGAACCAGGTAAGGAGCTTCCCTGCTCTGGGTCCCAGCGGCATTTGCAATAGGAGTCCCCACGTCTTCCTCCCCCTCCTCCACCATCGTCATCACCATCATAGCATGGTGGCAAAATCTAGTGAGCCTCTACTATGTGCTGGGCCATGCCCTAAATCTGTGGTTCTCAAAGGTTAGCACTTAGCAGAGCCACCTGGAGGGCCTGTCACAGCAGGTCCCGGCCCCACGCCAGGGGTTCCCAGCCAGTAGGTTTTTGGGGGGTGGGGCTGACAGTTTGTATTTCTAGAAGGTCCCAGGTGATGCTGTTTCAGCCGCTGGTTGGGGACCACATATGACAGCCTCTGCTGCCAACCCTTTGCGTGTACCCCTTATTTAGCCCTCACATCAGCCTTACGGAGGATGTCTCCACCTGCAGGCAGCAGCAGACCCAAACGAGAGCTGCTCAACAGTGAAGGGACTTTGCTGTCGCTTAACGAGAGCCTGGCAGCAGGTGGCTTGGGCTGTGCACCCTGTGCTCCTCTTGTCTGCCGGACTCCTGGTCTTGCACTCCTCTAGCTGGTGGCCTGAGCGCTGCTGCAGGGCCAGAGGAGGCTGCCAGAGCCTAGTTCTCTCTGTGACAATCTTAGAAAAAGTTTTCCAGAAGCTTCGTCCCTTTAGTCCCAAAAGACTTAGTGTTCATTGGCCAAAGTTCCCACACATGTCAGTGTCTAACCTGACTCGTGGTGAGCTGAACAGGGCCACCATGACCAATGTGGCCGGCCTGTCGCAGTGCCGTGGACAGGGAACTCTTTCCGGAAGCACATGGCGGCAGGAAGTTGGCACGCGGGGAGGACTTCAGAAGGAAGGGGGTGAAGGGATGTTGGGGTGACAACAGCGATGCCCTTGGTTCCACCTCATGTGCCACTGCAGACTGACGCTCCAACCACCGCATGCCTGGCACTGCGCCAGGAGGGATAACGGTGAGCAAAACAGGTACGGCCACCGCTGTACCTCATGGGTGATGGATTCTGAGGCCACGCTTGGTCCCCAGTTGGTGGGTCACTGAGCCAGGGATCAAACCCAAGTCACTGTCCTTACTGTCTCCTGAGAGGCCGAGGACCTTACTTGAAAGGTGTGGTCAGAAGGCCAGGTTGGAGCTGGCGATGACACTCCTGGGTGTGGCCCTGGATAAGTCACTGACCTTTTCTGTGCCTCCCTGTCCCCATCTGCAAAAATAGGGGTCATGACAGCACCTACCTGTAGAATTGCTGGGCGGTTAAACAAGTTAAAAAATATATATGTAAAGACTTTAGACTGCTGGGGTCCAATACGATTACAAGAAATATTCACGTCCTTGGTTGTGGGGCCACATGGCAAGTGCCCGATCGCGGCAGGTGGCCAGTGGCTGTCACGCTGCACAGAGCAGACACAGAACACTCCCATCACGGCAGAAAGCGCCACTGGACGGTGCTGGCTCAGTTCCTAGCGCACTGTCACATGTGGTACGAGTGCGACTTCTTAGAAGCTTTGCCCCCAGAGCCCAGATTGCCACAGAGTAAGTGTTTGACAATTATTTATTGAAAGAAATGCCCAGATGAATCCCAGACCCCGGCGTAAACCACCCCCTCACACATCACACACACACACCCCTGACGCTCAAAAACCACAGACTGCGACACCAGATTTGCTGGAAAGTAGAGGTGATAGCCCTGAGTTCCCTCCACCTTTTGCCCTGCGCCCCGGGGGGCAGGGGCTTAGTACATATCTTCAGGGTTAGAGTCTGAGTCCTCGCCCTGCTGGTTCTGAATCTGACTCTGCTTCCGGTACAGGTAGGCCACCTGTGGGGAGATGGTGGGGGGCAGGTCAGAAGCTCCCTGGCTGCCCCCAGCTCCCGTGTTCCCAGCCAGAGGCCGCCTCTCTAAGAAGGTGGTCTGACTGAGTCGCAGGGCGACTCCCCACCCCTTCCAAGGGCCTCACCTGGGCACTGCTGGTGGCCTCCTCGGGCTGCTTGTCTTCCCGGACTCGAATAAACCGAGGGAAGCGGAGGGAGATCCCTTTCTCACTGTCCACCTGGGAGGGAAGGAGAGGGGACGGAGTCTCTCCTCCAGTCTCGCTGCAGTCTGCTGGCTGTGGCAATTCCCTGTCCTCCTTCACCCTTGATGGGGCCCCAGGTTCCTGATCCACACCACAGGGCTGAACAATGCTCATTTTAGGGCTTAAACAAGTTGACAAAGTGCTTGGAACTGTGCCTGGTGCACGGTAAGTGCTTAAGAAATGCCAGCTGCTCTAGCTGTTATTCATGCTGTTATTATTACTGATTAGGGCTGAGAGGCAGAATAGCAAAGAGTTGGGGTGTGGATTCTAGAACCAGAATTTGGGATTCAAATCTCAGCTCCCAACTCTCAGGAGCCACGTGCCCCTGGGCCAGTTCCCTAAGCTCCCTGGGGCTCTGCTTCCTCACCTGTAAAATGCAGACAGTCATGTCACTACATCTCAGGGCTTTTGTGAGCATTAGATGAGTGTGTGCAAGTGAAACGCTAATTATCAGCGCCTGCTTCACAGTAAGTTCTGGATAGACACCAGCTCCTGTCACCTGTTACCAGGGCACCCTGGCTGTCTAATATGCAGCACGAGTGACAAATTAAAAAAATATATGAGTTCTTTTAAAATGGAAGTCTGCTTCTCATCAGAAAAGAACCCGCCAGTTTGGATCTGAAGGATGGAAAGAAATCACAGAAAGCACGTTTTACTTCTGAGATTCACTGTTCTTTTGAAGAAGAGAGCTAAGAGCTTTCCCAGCACTGGCCACGGGTGGCATTTCCCCCTGGCATACAACAATGCCACAGCTGGCGCTGAGGACTGAATCACCAGAGACAGAAATCGGCCAAGGAATTAAAAAACTTGGCAGCACGGAAATTAATTATGATTGAGGAAGAAACTGTGGCAGTCAGGACAAATGCTCGCCAAGAAGCGTGCTGAGCTTTTGCTTAAAAGAACTGAGTTTTTGAGAATTACTTCAGAGCTGAAGGTCAGATTATGATATTAATGGGAGCAATGTCACTGTTTTCTTTCTACTCCCGGGGAATTCTTTTTCTCTTTTAAAAGAAAAAGGGTTTTGACTTCATTATGTGACATTCAAGTTAAATGCAAGCCGTATCCTTGGTCACTGCTCAGGATGAGCCAATGTGGCCCCAAGAGACCCTCCCTGCCCTGCTACCAATGTCCCCCCCCAGAGCCCCTTGGCAGGGCTGTGCCCAGGCCCCCCGGTACTCACAAGGCCCCGGGCAGCGGGGTAGATGGGGGAGAGGGAGAGGTCTGCACACTTCACCTCCCACACGGTGCTGGGGTCCAGCCAGTGGTCCGGGGCCGCGGCGCCATCTATGCGCACGTAGGAGCGTGGCGAGGGCAGCACCAGGGCCTGCGGAAGCAGAGGAGAGAGGAACAGGGAGGATTCTGAACCCCAAAGTCAAGGGCGGGGAGAGGGGAAAGAGGGAGGAAATGAGGGAAGGGAACAAAGAGACACAGACAGCTCTTAAGTGAGGCGCAGGCAGTCGGGGCGGGGAGGCCGAGGCACGGCCGCCAGGGCTCACCTGGAGCTGCTGGTGATGCTCCTCCAGCTCCTCATCGCTGAAGCCGGTTCCGAGCTGCAGGGAGGACGCGGCAGGTCAGAGGCTCAGCCAGTGGCCCGGCACTTCCTCCTGGCTCCTGCCATCTAAGGACTTGGACCGTGTGCTGGCAGCCCCACCCCCTTCCCAACCAAGCAGCATCCATGGAAACCCGGGGAAGGATGAGGTGGGGGCTGAGCTTCCCGCAGAAGGCTCCTGGGGGGAAGGGACTCTCCCAGCAGGACGTCCACTGCCCCACTCACTGGTTCTGCTTCACGAGACACCCCTGCTCCTTCCATTCTGTCTCCCTGGCCCAGGATGTCGCCCCCTCGGGCTCACCCACATCCCACCTGCCCGGTAACTTGTCCTCAGCTCCAACCTTAACATGGCCAAGAGCTTCCTTCACCTTCCAAAATACTAAAAAACAGTAATACTCGATGCCGGCAGACAGGCAGCAAGATGGGCATCCCTGACTGATGTAAAATGGCAGCTGCAAAGCCCCTTTTGTGTTAGGGGCCTTAAACATTTCCTTGCCTTTTGTCCCAACAATGGCCCATTTTAATCATCTTTTTAAACATCTATTTAAACATCTTTTTAAACATCTATTCTTAAAAAAAAATCTATTCTAAATAATCTAAAATGGTGACAGATTGGTGGCCAAAGATACGTGTGAATTATAAAATCCCTTCCATGACTGATTATTTAGGTTAATGTACGGCAAGTGCTGATGTTATTCATGAGAACAAAGCTGGTAGCAATGCAACCACACAATTATAGGGAACTGGTCCGTGAAACTGGGACATATCCACTGGAAGCTATGCAGGCGTTTAAGTCATGTTACCATATCACTTAGGTGCACACAGTCACATTTAAAATAAAATACTTACACAGCAAAAAGGCAGAAAAGAAAATTACTCACAGAGAAGGATCACAATTTTGTAAAAATATAAATATGCCATAAAACATCCCCTCAAATGTTACTAGTGGTTGCCTCTGGGATTCTGGGTAATATTTTTTTCTGTTTCTGTGGCAAAAGATGCAAATTTTTTTGGATGTGAGAATATACGAAATACATAGGAAAATCTAGTTACAATGTGCGCAGCTTAAAAAAAAACATTTCCCAGAGTCCCTTGCAGATGGGGTGGTCTGTGGAACAAAGTTCTGACCAACAAAACTTAATGGAAGCTGTTTGCCAGCTGAGGCTGACTTGGGTGGCCACCCCTCTTTGTCGTTGTGCCTTCCTCCGTTCTGCTGGTTGGAACAGGCATGGCCATGATGGCTGGAACAACTGCAGCCACACTGTGACAATGAGGCCAAGAGCACAGGGCAAAAACGAATGTAGGGAAAGAGAGGAGGAGCTAGGACGCCTAATGACATGACCCAGAGCTGCCTGCCCCCCACATTTCTCATTACATGAGAGAAAAATAAATCCTTCTCTTAGGTAAGCTACCAGTATTTGCTGCTAAATTAAATTCCTAACTAACACAGGCTCCTTACACCTTTCTATACTAGCCCATTTTTCTGTAACAAGCTAGAGTTACTTACAGAATCAGAAAATGTAAATAAAAACTAGGAAAACAATAATCCTTCACAGAGAGGATATGATGAGCACCTCTTGGTCTGGGCCCTCCCTAGGTGCCCAACAGGAGTCCCCCAGAATCCGAATCTATTTCCCCTGCATCTGCAGTCAGCCCCCAGCCCCCAGCCCCCAGCCCCCAGGACCTTGCATATGGCCTGCAGCTCCTCACTGTCCTTGTCGTAGGAGGCCAGCAGGAAGCCCCCGTAGCGGCCGGCCCGCTTCCCCCGGCCCAGGTAGGCGCCGATCACCACAAGGTCCAGGGTGTCGCCCAAGCCGTCGAGGTAGTCCTTCTTCAGCTGGGACAGGGGGAGGCAAGATATGAGGGGGAGCACCCAAGGTGGGGGCTGGAGTTAACTGGTGGGCTGGGGAGAACCTCCAGAAAGAACACTGAGGACGGTCCCTGTGAGAACGGACGTGGGCAGGGCTTCTCGGTGCAGAAGGCTGTGGGTAGCCGTGCACACATCCTAAGACAGGGAGGTTTGTGCACACAGCTGCTCCGTGTCCAGAGGGGTCACAGGCAGATAAACACGCAGGAAGGTCCTGCCAGCTGAGCTCCAGAACGTCTCTCGTGCTCACACAGCCCTCACTGCCCCTTCTCCACTCAATTTGTCTCTCAGCAGATGACAGACTCCTGCTCGCTCACCCCCACCCGTCCACTCGCCACAGGGAAACCAGAGGACCTTTGCAAAACGACAACCAGACCCCGTGACTCCCCTGCATGAAACCTCCACTGGCTTCCTGAAGCTCTTAGGGGAAGACCGGTTTTATCTGACGGTGGCTCCCGAGCCACTGCATGACCTGGGGCCCGCTCCCCATTCCCCCCTCACCTCCCACCCCGCCTGCCTGCTGCCTGCACACGCCCAGCTTGTTCTTCCTTGGGGCCTTTGAACTTATGCCCCCCCCCACCCCCCCGCCGCCGGGCCTGGTGCTCTGTCCCTGATCTTCGAGTCATCGACCCCTTCCTGCTGTCTAATCCCAACCCAAACGTTGACTCTTCCCAATCACCTAGGGCGTTCCCAGACCTGCTGGCCCAGAATGGCCTCGAAATTCCCATGGCGCTCATCATTGCCCAACTGTGTCCTGTTCACTTGTCACTGGCTTCCTCCCCGAGTGCCCGGCTGACACTGAGGCCAGCGCGGAGAGAACAGAGACCTCATGTAAACTTCACCCTGGCATCACAGTGCTTGTGCCAGGGGTGGTTCTCAATCAACTCCCGGTGAACTCACTAACAAGGACCTGGCGTGGGGCTGTGGGACTCTGAAGAGGGTCCCTGAGCTCACACAGGCTGCAGAGTGGAGACTCTCAATGACTGCCCAGTCGGGACAGACTTGCAGAGCCGGGCTCTGGTGGGGAAGGGCAGGTCGGGGGACGGGAAGCACCTTGAGCCAGTTGTGCGATCTCTTGGCGATCTCGTAGGTGGCGTCGACATCCAGGGTCTTCACCATCAGCCCCTCGCAGGAGTCTGAGGGAGACACAGCGTGGCTCTTGGGAGCCCCCGGCTCACAAGGGCTGGAGCAGGTGGATTCTGGTCAAATCATCTGGGGTGGGGGACAGGCTGGGAGCCAGGGTCAGACGGGTTGCAGGGAGACCGTGGCGGAGAGAAGAATAGGCGCCCTCACCTTTCACGGACTGTTCCAGAAACTCAGCGATCTGGTCAATGTCCTTGGTGTCCAGAGAGGTGGCGAAGACAAATTCACCCTCCGTCTCCACGAAGTTCTCCCGGAGCAGCTGCCGGCGTCGGGAAAGGGGCTCACGGACCAGGGACTGAGGGGCCGGGGGAGGGAGGACGGAGGGAGGGGCGTTATTGTGGAAAGGCAGTGAGTCCCGACTGCGCGGCAAACAGGAAACATATGGGTCGCCAGTAGTAACGTGGTTTATAAAAAGCCCTGAGAGCGGAGAGCCGCGCTGGCGGGAGGATTCTGAGAGCTTAAAGCACAGGCCAGTTGTGGGCAAGAGGGGCTGGACACCAGTTAGAGCGGCGATCTCAGGAGCACCCGAAAAGGGAGCCTTGCTGGAGCTTGAACGAACACTACGGGTCTCTTGTAAGTTAATACTGGTTGAACAAAGGCACTTGGAGAGCCACAGCCCGCGTGGCCTCCCCACTCCATGATGCACAGTCAGAAACGACAGACTGCTGGCTCCCAGGCCCACACACCACCCCCGTCTTCCCACGGCTGCCTGGATATGAAGCCGGAACTCACCTCTCCGTTGAGGTAGATGAGGTCGAAGGCATACAGACACACCTGCACCTGGATCTCGGACGCATCCACCTCCTGGGTTGGGGCAAAATGGAGACCAGGAATGGGGGAAGGTGTGACGGGGCTGGCTGGGTTCCCCTCGTGCGGTGCCTGAGGCAGACATTGGTCACCTGCTCTCCCGAGCCGACAGGCCCCACACCCGTGAGGGTGGCAATGCTGCTGGCCCCAGGTAGTGAATCATCATGGCTCTTGGCTAATTCTGACCACCTCACTCCCCTTCACCAGATATTTGCTCTCCCAGCCTCCTTTGAGGGTGATGTGACACAGTTCTGGCCAATGAGATATAAAGGAGAGGTCTGCTGGGGTACAGGTTGTGGAGGTTCCCAGAACAGATCTTTCATAACAAAATGATAGAGATGTGGGAAAAGGACCCTTCCTCCCGTTCCTACTTGGGATGCTGGGATGAGAATGTGATGGCTGGGGCCGTGCCAGCCATTTTGCAGAAAGGCTGAGAGAACTGCACTCAGACTAACACTCTGCCCTTCTGGGATGGGGCAGGATCCATAGCCAGGCCTGGAAAGATGAGGGAGTATGGGGCCATGGCAGGCAGTGGAGGGGACCAATGCTACCTTGCGTTTGCGAGTGGTGAGCACTTGGAATGGCTGAATTTGCTTCTTTTCCCGGTCCCAAGCCACGGCTTCCGTGTCCAGGATGAAGGATGTGACAGACGGGAGTTTAATCTGAAAAGTAAAAAGAAAGACTCAGGGCTTGTGTGAGGCAAAGGATGAGATCAAAAGAAAGACATGGGAAACAAATTTCCTTTTCCTTCCACAGCTCTCCAGATCCACTGACAAAGAGACACATGAGCACAGATCCCCACTGAATGGAGGAAAAACACTTTTCTGAAAATGTAGTATTTAGTCCCACAAGTTGGAGACCCAGGAACCTTTGATATCTCCCTCTTCCTCTCACCCACATTCAGTTCCCCAGTGAATGTGTTAATTTCCCCTTCAAAAATCTCTCTGCAAGCTGCCCACTTCCCATCACTCCGCTGCGCTCAGCCACTTCATCCTACTGGTCTCCCCATCCTGCACTGTCCTCGAGGGCCACTCAGCCAGGGCAATCCTGGCAAATGCAATCTGGTCACAGTACGTTCCTGCTAAGACCACCCTGTGACTCCCCAGTGCTGCGGGGGGTCTCCTTGTCAGCCTTGGCCCTCCCTCGCCTCACCTGGCCCCACAGCCTTGCTCTCATCACCGCAGCATGTGAGCCTCTGTTAATGGGCTGTGCCCTCCCACCACCGGGCCCTTGCACATGCTGTTCCCTCTAGCTGTTCCCTGTCCTTCCCCTGCACTGTCCTTCCCCTCCGCTGAGAAGCCTTTGCCCTTGTGAGGCACAAGTCCAGGGGCACCAGCCCTGCCATGTCCTGGACCCTGGCAGCTTCCCTGACATTAAGCCTAAGTCAAGTCTGTTGCTCACACAGGCTTATAGAAGGTGGGTCCTTTTCTTCAGAGCCCTGATTGCACCTGTAATTACAGGAGCAACAGCAGGACTCTCCAGTGAAAGTCTGCCTGCCCCGCTAGGCTGTGAGCTTGGTGAGGGCAGGGACCGTGGCAGGACTGCCTGTGTCATGTCCCGGGCCTACAGTATAGGGCCCAGGTCAGAGGAGACGCCCAGTAAGTACTTGTTGAATGAATAAGCGAAAGAAGCCCGACAGAGAAGACTTTGTACTGTATACCACCAATAGGAAGCCCTAGAATAAGCAAAACTAAGTATGGTGACAAAAAAGGTGATCAGGGGTTGCCTCTGGCAGATGGATGGTGGTGGGCGGAGGAGGGGGCTTGCCTTGCCAGGGGCATGGGGAATAGTCTAGAGTGATGAGAATATGGACGTGTTCTATATGTTGATTGGGTGTTAGTCACAAGGGTGTATAAACTTGTGAAAACTCATCAAAGTATACTGTGTACATAAAATCAGAAATTTTTATGGAAATTACATCTTAGTAAAATTTTAAAAAATAGTGCTTGGCACTCAGCAGCAGAGCCACCAAGGCACATGCTGTCCTGTGGCTCTCGTCTTCACCACCTCTAACAGGCAGGATTCTGAACACTGTGTTCCCTGCTCTCTGAAAGAAACAATTTCCCAATTAATTAGGGCAAGGAGAAAGGCTCTTTGATAGAGGAATCCTAAAACAGGCTGGAGACTCCTGCTGAGTGCAGAGAAAACCCCAGCTCGGGCCGTGAGGCCCAGCCCTATGTGACTTCACTCTGGGGCTGGGCCCATCTGCAGGTTGCTCCTTGCTCCCTCATCCCCACTCCCCCTCCCTGTCCTCCCTGCCACAGAGGCTGCGGAGTTCTGTCACACCAGGGTGGCCACGGGATCCAGTGGCTGGACAGTGACTCTAAGCTGGAGTCAGCTGGGGTGCTTCGGAGGTACCTTCATGGGGGGGGACAGAAGCTAGAAGCCCTTTTCCCTCTGCCTTTCTGTCTGGAAGTGTGACATCTATTTGGGAAGCCATCAAGGGACAGGCACTGGGATGAAAACCAACCAGCCAAGGACAGTAGAGGACAGAGGCAGAAATGAGCCAGGTGCGGGAGGACACCAGGGCTGGGCCGAGTCACTGCTGGGCTGCCCATCGCCAGATTTCTTTGAGAAAAAAATACCTGCTTAAGCCACGCACAGTGGCTACTGTCACCTGCAGCCAGATGATATCCAATTTCCTTCCAACAAGCCCCCACTGCCGAGCCGGCCCCTGCCAGTGAGAGTGCCCCGCAGACACCCACCTTGGCGATGCGGCTGATGATGTCCGGGTACTTCCCGGTGTTATCTTCCTGGTTCCTGCTGAAGATCTTCACCTCCCCACCTTCCAGAACATGGATCTGCCACAGTGGGTGGGGGAAGGGAGAGGAAATCAGAGCTTAGCCCACCCCATATGGTCCCTCCTTCCCCTTCTGGCTCCACCTTCACTGGTAGAAGGTTCCGGATGCTCTGAAGGAAGAACTGGTGCAGAGACCTGAGCGAATCATCTTGGTTCCAACAGCACCTCCCACCCCTGTCTCTGGAAGCCCCATTGTCTACTCCTCCCTCCTGTAAGCACGTGTGTCTTGCTAGGTGTACATACCGATTTGCCTAAATGTTGTTATGCTGCAAATATCATTCTGGTTCCCACTGTTAGTTTATTAGCTCATTTTAATACAGTCTGGTCACAGGCCTTGAGCAGGGCTACATACATGCTATCCTACATGTGTACTGCTATCTCAAGAAAGTTTATATATATAAAATCATTGTCACTATCATGAATCATTTTGTTTCTTACTTTTTTTAACACTGTATTTTGAAGATCCACTTATGACACTGAGTGTCTATCGAATCCACTATGTGCACCTGGCGCAAAGCCCTGCAGACGCCCACCCACATCGCTTGCTCTCTAGTCCTGGGTCACAGGACATATGCACAATGTCACTGCACTAAGGGGCCACATAGGCGCCTCCCAGAATGGCTGGTATAACACACCCACCCACCAGCAGGGCACAAGTGGAACCACGACCACAGGTCAAGACTTTTGACGATTTTGCTCTCAGATAAGCCTGTGAGGTAGTTACCATCGCACTCCTTGCAGGGAGGTGGAAACTAACGCCCAGGGAGACCAGCAAGGTCAGCCAGGCAGCAGGTGCCCAGGCTGGCTCTGAGCTCCTGTCTGACTGCCCCCCACCCTGTTCTGCAGCACCTCCCGCCTTCTAGAGAAGAGATGTGTCCCACTGCTCGTACCTGTGCCCTCTGCCCATCGTATTTGTACTCGCAGGTGAAAGCTGCCTCCTCGAAGCGTTTCAGGACCTCGCTGACACCCCGAGTGGGATGGGCCAGCATTGGCTTCAGGGGGATGCCTGGCGGGGCAGGAGAGAGCGGATTAGGGTAGACGGGGGCAGAGGGAAGGCAATGACTTGAGCCGGGAACCCTCCTGTGTTCTGGAAGGGCACTTGGGACAATCCCCCCGCCCCTTGCAGCTAGCAAAGGCCATGTGACTGGAACGCATGTAGGAGGTGCTACATCTGGGTCACATCCTCATGAGCAATCTGGTTGCCTCCCCTCCTCCCTGAGCCATCTCTGATCACACACACTGGGGTGACAGCCTCAGGAGGGCAGAGGGACAGGACAGAAGGAACCTAGTCCCTCGGTGATCGCTGGAACCCAGCCTCATACCCTCCCTGACCCCCCACCTTGCTCTGGCAACTGATGTGTGACAGAAAGCAATTCCCTCTGGCCTGCCCCGCCACCCCTGGCCACCTGCTACAGCAGCTCCACCTCCGCACCAGTGCGGGAAGGAGACATCCAGGAGAAAGGAATGGGTTTCAGCACCGGGGAAAGGATGCAATTCTGGTGGGTAGAGAAAAGGCCTCTGCAGGTTCCTAGAGGGGTGCCCATGCGCACAGCGGCTCAGCGGGGGGTGGTGCTGCCGTCGGACCCGGGGCCCATACCTGGGCTTAGCCTGCAGTGCTCCGGGAGACGCTCCAGGCCATGCTCCAGCAGCACGGGGACAATTCGGTCCAGGTCAGGCACCTCACTGGGGTGTGGGGCGAGAATGAGATGCGGGAGAGTCTTTCCAGAACTCGCACAGCTTGGAAAGATACCTCAGCCCGTGCCCAGAAGCCGGGGCTCCTGCACGCGCCTGCCCGTCTCTGTGGCCCCACCCCTCCTGCCACTCCGCCTCCATGTTCTCCCTCTGCGCCACTATCCCTCACTCCGACTCCGCCTTCCCTAGTCTGGGCCTGCTGTCGCCCTGTCACCCCCAGACCAGCGATTCTCTCCTCAGCCTACACACGAGAACCACGAAGGTCACGTTGGACTTCACTCAGCCATAAAAAGGATGAATGATGCCTTCTGCAGCAATATGGAAGGAACTGGAGACTATTATCCTACGTGGAGTATCTCAAGAATGGAAAAGCACACACCACACGCACTCGCTCACAAACTGGAACTAATCGATGGGCACGAGAGCCCACAGAGGGGAGTAAAACCCGCTGGAAATCGAGCAGGAGGGGAGGGGCAAAAAACCACCTAACGGGTACAATGAACACTGCTCGGGTGATGGGCATTTATAGGCCTGACTCAAGCCACAAAAACATTTACACCCCCTTAATATTTTGAAACAAAAAGAAAAGAAGCAAACAAGGTTTTCAAGGCCAGGCTCCACTGCAAAGGTTGGGATTCACCCGCTGGGTGAGGCCGAGGCCAGCAGTGGGTCAGCCCCTCTGCAGGCAGAGGTGGTCCACCCCCGCCGGCTGGGAGCCCTGCGAGGGCTCGCTGTCTGTGGTGCGCCCAGCACCCAGGGCGGCCCCCGGGGCACTTGTGGGACTGCGCTCCGGGCCCTCGGCCTCAGACACCGTCTCTAGGGGCACCCATCATCTCACTGTCACAGCTGCCGGTCAAGGTCTCCCCACGAAGCCCCCCAGGGCCCTCCCCATCACTCCATGGACGTCCTCTGTGACCGTCACAACCCCTCGCTATGTGTCAGTCACCAGTCCTTCTCTGGGTCTCTTACGGCCTTTCTGCACGTGCAGCTCGCCTGGAACTCAGAGACTCCTCGATGCCCGGTGCCCTCACTCGCTGTCGGCGCTTTTCGCCTCTCCCTGGGTCACTGGCGCTTCTCCCCCTGCCACCCTCCGATCTGTCAGCAGGGCCAACCTCATCTGGTCACCACCCTGCTCTCAGTCACCAGCCCACGGTCATTAATGTTTGGCAGCCACTGGCTGTCCCCCTTCACCTGGGCCCGTGCTGCGCCCACGGCCCCCGGCTCTCACCAGAACGTCTGCTTCAGGGTCATGCCCTGCTCCTCCAGCCACGTCTTCCTGGCCTCTGCTGTCTTGCCCTTCCCAGCATCCACCACAGCAGGGGGGAAGCCTAAGGAAAGAGCCCCAGGAGCCCCAGAGGCTTCGGGATGTGCCTGAGCCCCAGCCGCCCCAGGTCACAGTGCGTGCCCTGCTGTGTGGGGAAGGGTGGGGCATGGACTTGTGAGAAGGACCAGGGAATGCCGCGTTTGCTCTGGGGAGGGGACAAAGACTGGCCAAAGGAGCTCACCTTGGCCTGGGGGCGTGAGGCTCACGGCCTGGGCGAGGGCGGCCAGCACGGACTGCTCTGCCAGCCCCAGGCGCAGCCGTCCGCTCAGGGACCTGGGGAGAGAGCAGGCCGGGGAGTGGGCCTGTCTGCATCTTTCCAATTCCGCCTCTACCTTCGCTCCTGCCTCCCCCACCTCGACGCTTTGCAGACCCTCTCCTCAAAACCCAGAATCTCCCGGGCCTGACCTGAGAGATCCCACAGCCCCATCTGACAGATGAGGAAGTGGACACCAGCCAGTAATGGTCACGACCAGCAGCATGGACTGGGCAGCAGGCAGGACTGGGTGCCCTGCAGGGGTGGGGACGCTCGGGGAGGGCGAGTCAGGCACAGAGGGGCCTGAGGCCTGCAGGTGAGCGTCAGACCTGACCTGCCACAAGCCTTGCTCTGGGCCAGCGGCTGCGGGCAGGAGGGTTCACCTCCCTGTGCCTCTACCTCCCCTTCTGCAAACTGAGGGTGAGGACAACAGGGTCTGCCTCGCACAGCTGGTCGGAGAAACTGGCAGGACGAAGCACATGGCACGGGCCACACTAGAAACGCTCCATGACGTGGGCTGTCCATGGTGACTGTGCAACCATGGTCCTGGCAAACCCTGGCTTTGCACTGCGCTGCCCCTCAGGCCAAGGCAGACATCACCAGCCAATCACAGTATACTCTACCCATGAGCTGAGGACCTTCTCTAGGCAGGGCCACCAAGGGAGGGACCCGCTGTGAAAGGAAACTGCTCCCTTCCCACCCTCTCAGGGTCTGGGCCTGCGGGTTGTGCTCCTCTCCTCCAAGGGGGTTCAGGGTGGTGGCTCTGGCCGCCAGACCCTCCCAACTTTCACCTCCAGGCCTGCAGCCCCCTCTCCCCGCCTCACAGGCCCAACGTTCACCTGGCAATGAATCGGGCTTCTGAGTGACGGCAGGCAACGAAGAGGCTTTTGATGATGTCCATCTTCTTGGCTGTGGACTGGAGGAGGCAGGGGAATCCAGTCGGTGCCTGGTGCTGAGGGGAGGAACCACGCCTCCCCCTCCCCAGCCACCCTTTGCACCCTCCCCCCACCCCATGTCCCAGCCCCCACGGCCTCCAGCTCTCAGGGCAGCTCCCTCCCCACCTTCACCCAGCAGACACTTGCTGAGTCTGACATTAGGTGCTAGAACCTCCAGGGAAGACTTCCCAGTCTCGAGTGCAGGAAGGAGGGAAGGAAGCTCTGCACCCCACAGGCAGAGCTGAAGGGACCCAGTCCAAACAGCTGAGCCATTCACAGGTCCCCGAGCCACGTGGGGTACGGGGTGAGCCCCCACTTACAGCACTGCCAGTGAGCCTGGCGATGTCGAGGAACTTGGCGAAGACCCCCGAGGCGGTGAGTGGGGGAGGTGGCAACACGAGCCTCTGGGTGCTTCGACTGTTCTCAGCCACCAGCCCCATGTCGCCCTTCTCAGCCGCCTCAGCCCGGACGGACTCCAGCTGCCGACCTTGGAGGGGACACAGAGGGTGGCAGTGGTGAGGGTGACAACTGTGGCTGTGTCTCCCTTCCCTGGTGGCCTGGATGCATTTTCTCCAGCTGTGTGTGCTTGTGGTGAGTCCCCTCACCTTGCCACTCCTAACACTCACCCACTTGGTGAGATGGCTTGGTGACTGTCACCCACCACGCTGTGGACATCTCAGTTTTCTCCTGCTCAGCTCCCCTCCTGCTCGTCCTTCCACCACAGCCCCCTTACCTGTGGCCTGGGCCACTGCCTTGAGAAGGACGCCGTCACCAACACCAAGCTCCAGGCCCTGCTGGGGTGGCCCAAGGCTGTTAAGGCTGAGGTAGAGGACGGGGAGGAGGTCTGGGGGTGACAGGGCCACCACGGAGCGCAGCAAGTTGCTCAGTGTCTCCACCATCCGGAGCCTGGGGAGGGGACAAGGGTGTGACCACCTGGTCCTTCATGGTCAAAATGTGATTTTTGTGGGGGAGTGGGTGGGGAGGACACTAAAAGGAACCAGGTAAAGAGAAGAGGGAAGGGCTCAAGACTGTCCCAGGCATGTGACCCAGAGCCACGGGCACAGGACTGGAGACAGAGAAGGGAGCTGCGTGTGGACTAGTGATGCTGAGAAGCATCAGGGTCGGACATCGCTGGCAGTGGGGGTCTCTCGGGGGGAACCTCTGCAGGTGAGAAGGGGTCACCTCTGTAACCAAGACACAACTTCCATTCACTAACATGGAGACATGGCAGCAAGACTGCAGTCATCCTCAATGACTTAAGGTTGATTTAAAATGATCACACACTTTCTGCAGTCCCAGCCATCCGAGGAGGAGCCTGTTTCCCTACACCATGGATCTGGGCTCAACCTCGTGTCTTGCTTTGACTAAGAGAATGAGGCAGAAAGTCAAGAGGACTTGCAGCTACTCTCGTGACCTCTGTGGTCCATGACATTGTGCCTGAGTGTGGGGAAAGGCCAGGCTGGAAGGGTCAGGCAGTAGGAGGCAGCAGCGACTGCCATGCAAATGACAGACAGAAGAGCTCCCACCCAGACAGGCCTGATTAATTACCGAGCAGAAACCTCCTCGATCTTCTCAAATGTCCGGGCCACAGCAAGATAAGGGACCCTGGGGAAGAAAAAGAGACGCAAGTGCCATTTGTACAGCCTACATTGTCCTCTGTCCACACCTCCCTAGGGACAGCCCTGCCAACACCCAAATGCACGAGAACAATCCTGCTCACTGCCCAGGGCTCTCTGTCCCTTTCAAAGCTGCTGTGTCCTCGAAACACAGGAGGGACAGGCATGACCATTTCCTCCAACCAAGGCTCCGGCTGAAAGCCCCCCATAGCAACAGAGGCTGGAGCAGGCAGGCTGGGGAGGGAGAAGTCTCACTTCTGGCCTGGTTTCCAGCAGGCATCTTCAATGGGATGGTAGTTGTTCTTGGCAGGATTGTAGCTGGTTGGGTCCAGGGGTCTGTGGAACAAAAGGGAGATAACTGGGTAGATCCCTGGGCCAGGGAGGAGTCAGTCCTCCCACCATGATGTAAGTGCCAGGCATTGTTCGGGGCGCAAGGGCACAGACGTGAATGAAAACAAAGTTTGCTAACTCGAAGCTTACATTCCGGTGGTAGAGTCAGAAAAAAGAAAACAAACCAATAAACCACATAAACAAATAAATAATTTTAGGTATTAAAATGGCTAAAATATCGACTTCCTCCATAGGATTACTGTAGAGATAAAGTTAATATACCATTTCACCTCATTAATAAGGTCTCAACTTGGGGTGCAAAATTGATGTTTAGGATCCCCGAAATGTTTTTATTAGGATAATAAAACTTTTTTTTTTTTGACACAGAGTCTCACTCTGTTGCCCAGGCTAGAGTGCTGTGGTGTCAGCCTAGCTTACAGCAACCTCAAACTCCTGTGCTCAAGTGATCCTTCTGCCTCAGCCTCCCAAGTAGCTGGGACTACAGGCATGCGCCACCATGCTCAGATAATTTCATATATATATATATATATATATATTTTTTTTTTTTTCAGTTGTCCAGCTAATTTCTTTCTATTTTTTTAGTAGAAATGGGGTCTCGCTCTTGTTCAGGTTGGTCTCAAACTCCTGAGGTCAAATAATCCATCCACCTTGGCCTCCCAGAGTGCTAGGATTACAGGCGTGAGCCACCACGCCCAGCCAGGATAATTAAACTTTAATCATAGAATTTTAAAGCTGAAAGTGTTTTTGTGCTTATATGTTTTATTTTTGGAGGCATAAAATAAAATCAGAGACTTTTGATCCATTGCATTATACTTTTTAACCCAGTGTCCTTTCTGCTAAAGAGAAGAAATTGTGCCAACCCCCACTTTTTGCCTTTTCTGTTAATTCCCTACTATTCTTAAAGTTGGCTGGCCTTGGGGCTCAGATGTTGGGCCTCTTCTCTTCCTTATTTACCGTAAATCCGCTTGCCGATCACCTCCGGTCTCAACTCTAAATTCCATCTGTATGTCAATGATTCCCAACTCTTCACCTCCAGCCTCAACTTCTACGAGGAAATCCAGACTCGCATCCAACTGCACCCTTCATGTTTCCACGTGGATGTCTGACAGATGTCTCCAGCTTAATAACGGGCAAAACTTCTGCCCTAAATCTGCTCTTCCCACCCCGTCTTCCCTGCCCCAGTCAATGGCAACTCCGTCAGGCCCAAACACTTGGTGACAGCCCTGACTCCTCTCTTTAGTTCACATTCCTCGTCCATCCACTGCAAATCCCACCTGCTAAGATAGGATCCCAAATCCAGCACTTACTAGCTCTACCATCTCTTGCCTAGATTATCACAATAAACTCTTCCCTGGTCTCTCTGATTCCACCCTCAACATTGTTTAGTCTCTATTCTCACCACTGCAGCCAGAGAGATCCCATTAAAGTACAAATCGGATTTGTATACCACTGACTTTTCACGACCCCTCTCAAATCAGAATTAAGAACCAAAGTCTTGACAAAGGCTTAAAAGGCCCTGCCACAGGCTGGCCCTGACACCTCTGTCTTCATCTCCTACACTTCCCCCTTCAATTACCAAAGGCGTGCTCTCACCACAGGGCCTTTGCACTTGCTATTCCCTCAGCCTGGAACATTCTTCCCCCATGGTTCATTTCCTCATCTCTTTCAAGTCTTTTTTTTTTTTGAGACAGGGTCTCACTTTGTTGTCCAGGCTAGAGTGAGTGCTGTGGCGTCAGCCTAGCTCACAGCAACCTCAAACTCTTGGGCTCAAGCAATCCTCCTGCCTCAGCCTCCTGAGTAGCTGGGACTACAGGCATGCACCACCATGCCTGGCTAATTTTTTCTATATATATGTTAGTTGGCCAATTAATTTCTTTCTATTTATAGTAGAGACGGGGTCTCACTCTTGCTCAGGCTGGTTTCGAACTTCTGACCTTGAGCAATCCACCCGCCTTGGCTTCCCAGAGTGCTAGGATTACAGGCATGAGCCACTGTGCCTGGCTTCTTTTGAGTCTTTTACTCAAACTTCCCCCTTCCCAGTGAGGTCTTCCCTGACCTCCCTATTGAAATTTGCAACCTCTCCCTTCCCCGTTCCTGCTCTACTCTCCACTACCGCACTTATCACTATGTGACAGATTTTGTTCATTTATTCTTTATACCCTGTCTCCCCCATTAGAAAACAAGCTCGATAAAGCATGACTTTTGTCTGATTTGCTCTCTGCTAGATCTCCAGCACTTAAAACCACTGCTTGACACACACTGAATCTTCAATAAATATTTATTGAGTAAATGAATAAATCCATGATTGACTAATGAGAAAAAAATCTAAATGTACTCAGTTAAATCTGTTTGTTGATCATACATTGCCTTCGCTTCCTACGGGCCGGCCCCAGTGCCAGGAGCTGGGCAAGAGGACTCAGCCCAGTTCTGACTCTGCGGGAAGGAGCTGGCAGTTTGGTTGAGGAGGCACTTTACCATGGGATAGGACATGAAAGTGAGTGTGACTCCAAGTGCTGGGGACACACATCAGCTGTGACGGAAGAAGAGGGACCAAGCTTCCCCAAGCAGGTGGGTGCAACATGAGCAGGGGCCTGAGGGAGTATGTTGGGCAGGGTGGGCTGGGGACAGTGTTCTAGGCAGGGGCCAGCACACTCAGAAGCAGGGAGGTATGACAGGAAACGGTGCTGACGAGACCAAGGAGGTGGCTGGTGATGGCAGGAAGCTGTGATGTGCGGTGGGCAGGGCTAACTCACAGGGCCCCGAGGAGCCCAGTGTCCATCCTGGGGTGCTGGAATCACAGACGGGTTTTAAGCAAGGCAGGGATGGGGTCTGATCCCATTACTTTATACGATATTTATCTATCCACCCATCCATCTAGTCGTTCATTCAACCAATCTTCAGCAAAGTCTCCTGTGTATTTATCAGGCATCAAGGGAATCGCCCAGACATCTCTTCAAAGAATTAACACAATTACGATGAGACGATTAATTGTTTAACAACCTATTAAGTGTGCCACGACCCCAGTACACTGTGCACAGCACGAGGGCCAGGGCAGGGCAGAGCAGCTCTATATGGTTCATTGCATGGGTCGCCCAGGGCTGGCCCAAAGAGGTGTTTTCAGTAAAGGTTAAGGCAGAGCAGACGTGCCTGCTGGAGTTCAAAGCACACTCTGAATCTGGCAAGTTCAGTGCGACAGGAACAATCTGGTAAGAAATGAGGCCAGAGAGGTGGGCAGGGGCCAGTGTCCAAAGGGGCTTAGATTCTGTCCTGGGGGCACTGGGGAGCTATCAGAGGAGCAGGGTCATCTGTGGGGTGTCAGAAAGATCCCCCAGGCCCTGTGGGGGTCAGACTGAGGATGAAAGACTGGAGGCTGCTGGTCAGGAGTGGCTGCGGTGATGGGTTGGCAAATTCTGCCCCTGGACTATTTCTGCATGGTCTAGGAGCTAAGGGTGGTCGTCCAACAGGGGCAAACGTGGCCTACGAAGCCTAAGATATTTCCTATCTGGTCCTTTTCAGAAAATGGTTTGCCAAGCCCTGAAAGAGGAGGAAGGCTGGGCTGGGAATGCAGGGAAGGGAATGTGCCCAGAAGACATTTTCCAGACCCAGATGTTGACTCACCCCTTGCTGTCCTCCTTCCCTGGAACACCCGGCCCCTCTTCTTTCACTTCTTTTTTGACTGCTGGCTTCCGGGGTGCTGGGAATAAACCAGGAAATGGTGGGTCTTTTCTCCCTCTGATAGCACCCACCTTTCCAGCTGTTTTCCACCCAGCACTGCCCTAACACTTGGGGAGATAGGTGACAACCAGGAGAGAGGAGGTACACTTTCCAACCAGCAGGAAAGCAAGAAGGGATGTGTAGCTCACCCACCTCCTGCCTGCACAACCCTGGGAAGATGAGGCGAGGAAGAGAAACTCACTGAAGAAGCTGCTGAGCGTCTTGGGGGCCCTGGGGGGAGGTTTAGTTTCGTCCTCCTGTGCTTCCTGCTTCACGGCCACCTCGGGCTCTGAACTGCTTCCCTTCAGCTTCTCTGCTTCTAAAGCGAGAGAGGTGAGACGGTGATGGAAACTATTTCGACCTAAAGACTTGTTTTGAGCTGAGATCTCAGGCCTAATGTTTACTACTCAGTGCTAAGTAATGAAATTCCAGGATTTGGCCTGAAATTGGAGACTTAGGAATAGTACTGTGCGTCCCCGAAAATAAGATAGGGCCTTATATTTACTTTTCCTCAAGAAGACACCCAAGGGCTTATTTTCAGGGGATGTGTTATTTTTTTTTTTAAGTATGGTATGACGATCTACATTTATTCAAATATAGTTAAGTCGTCTTCTTCTGGAACATCATCATAACTCTCCAAATCCCGAATTCCATGCTGAATTTCTTGCAAATCTATTTCCTTTAGAATCATTGGCCCCAATCTCTCATGTTGAGCAATAGAGATCTCATTAAATGAGCAGGGCTGGCTTATTTATCAGAGATGCAGTGAGCACTGGGTCCAATCTGCACAGTGGAGCAGAAATGATCTCTCTGGGCTCAATAGGAGATTGTTTGCTGAAGCTTTTCCCCTACCCCCTGGTGTTCGTGGGGGGTGGTGAGAGAGGCCCACAGTGCTGAGTAAAGTGGCAGCCACAGCTTTCTTTCTTCCCCCTGGGGACACACAATACCTAAAGCGGAGCGTCCTGCTCCTCACTTCACTGAGGAGACTTTCCCCTCAAAGCCTCAGCTTGCAGCATGCACAGGATGGCCAGGACCTGACTGGGGGAGCCAACCTTGTTAGTGGGCCTGCCCGCACCTTACTGGTTACCTCTGGGATAGTAGCTGTCACGATGGGGCAGATGAGAAGGGCTGCTCACCTTCTTTGCCGCTCTGCGACGAAATGCATGGGTTGTGCAGATATGCTGCGTGGCCACGCTCATCACTAGGTCTTATTTTCGGGGTAGGGCTTATATTGTGCAAATGCTTAGAAATCCTGCTATGGCTTATTTTATGGGTAGGTCTTATTTTTGGGGAAACATGGTAGCAAAAAGA
The DNA here is from genome assembly GCA_008750895.1 of Mirza zaza. Taxonomy (NCBI): domain Eukaryota; kingdom Metazoa; phylum Chordata; class Mammalia; order Primates; family Cheirogaleidae; genus Mirza; species Mirza zaza. Next base: position 14,312 of record VSMD01083890.1, on the reverse strand, counting down.
AATCTCACCATGATTAGAAGAAAATATTCCCGCTTCTGCACATGCAAAAAATCAGATGCAACTCTACATACCTAAAATTGTCCCTGCAAGTGTTGTTTCCAACAGATGGGTTTCATGGACACTTGGATTAGAGGGGTCATTCTATGGGCTGTGAAAATAGCCTAACCTCTAAAACACCGTACCTCAGCTTCATTAATAAATTAGTGCTTAGTAACTTAATTATTAACTGATAATCCCATACCTCAGCTTAGTTAATAAATTATTGCTCAATCAATAACATTTAATATGATTTCTGAAAGCTACGAATATTTGTTGGAGAATGATTGGCTCTTCTTTTCCCACATGCATGACGGAAAATAATTTTAAAAAGCATTAACAATAATAAAACCTATGATTCTCCTAGATTCCGCATTTAAACAATACGTTTGAGAACCTAAGTCTTCTTTAAATTAACTGTCCATCAAAGATATCTGACCTGGATGGGCACAGTGGCTCACACCTGGAATCCTAGCACTTTGGGAGGCCGAGGGAAGAAGATTATGTGAGGCCAGGAGTTCAAGACCAGCCTGCGCAACATAACGAGACTCTATCTACACACACACACACACACACACACACACACACACACACACACACACACACACTCTCTCTCTCTCTCTCTCTCTCTCTCTCTCACTCACTCACTCACTCACTCACTCTTCTGACCTCGAAATCAGGGAGATTGGGCTAGGGGCAGAAAGAAGATCAGAAACTCACTGGAGGTCTCTACGGAATTGGGAGGTGTCATGGGCTGGTCCCCCTCTTCTTCTTTCTTTGTTGCCACTTCAGCCTTTGTTAGGCTTTCTTTCGGGGTCTCTGCTTCTGATGACAGACAGAAAAGTGAGATGGCAAAAAATCAGTGACCCCCAAGGACATTTCGACTCCAGAGACATTCTGGCCCAACTTGTTCTTTCTGGTACCAGTCAAGTATGTCTGTAAAGTGACGAGAGGCACAAGACCCTGCTCCTGCTCAACTCTGCGCCAGGCAGGGCACTCTGAGGGGATCCAAACCTTATATTTGCTTGTGCGGCTAAGAAACAAATACAGTCAGTTTTTCCTTATAAACTATTCTTTTAGAATTATTCACTCCATAATAGAATTTGAAAGTGTTCGAAATGCATATGATAGCTTGTTACAGACAAAAATAGAATTTTTAAAAACTGACTGGAAAAAAAAAACCCTTACCTCTAAGGTAACAGTAAAAACTACAAAAACTAGGGAAACATTTGCCTTATATAAAGAGGTCACTTCCTCACTGCCCCCACCCCCAAATGACAATAGCTAAAACTCCACAATTTACAATTACCGACTAAAAAGTCGCCAACAGGAAATGAAATCTTAACCAAATTCAAATCTGCCCTGGAAAATCTGAGCCTAGTGAGGACTTTTTGTTAAACAAACAAAAAACCTGACAGTGACAAAGGGTGTGATTGATATACTCTCATCGAGGCCCCAATCAATCAATGGATCAGATCTTTATGGCTGTTTCCCACACGCACCGAAATGCAGGCAACTCACAGGACCACTGCAGGGTATTTTACATTTTCAGAGGAAACCCAGAGACATCTGTTGGACGCTGCGTGAACTACTAGCTTGAGGTCTTTTAGTTTTCAGTATTAGATCACATTTCCTGCAATGACGTATCTCTGCAAAACCGGGTATTCACTGGTTGCTTTTATAAAAATCAAGTACTGCACAAAAATCAGCATGGAACAGGGAATGAGGGTGGCAGTTTCAACTGGATTCCATGGTTTGAGATGTTTCGCAGTACCTAGTGCACAACCCATTAGTAAGTAAGTGGTTACTTAAGAACAAAATACAAATATTATTTTTTCTTTCAATGTATATGTATTATCTAATAGTTGTTTGGACATAACTACTTAATAAAAGGAACTGTTAAGGTATGGGCCTAGGGGTGCTATGAAAAAATTACTAAGACAGGAAAGGTGCTGTGAGCCAAGAAAGTTTGGGAACGTCTGCTTTACGGCAAAATTTATAAGAAAAAGAAGTCATTTAGAGGAAAAATATTTTCCAGTAAATAAACATAAAAACGGAAGCTAAGGATGGGAAACTGGGTATGAAGTAATGCTGAATGAAGGTGGCAAAACAAATGTACTAAACAAATGTATTCCAAAATGCTTTCGAGACAAAAGTGCCTGTGTTGGTCCATGGAATTCCGACTGACACGTCTGGATGCCAAGACACAGCACGAATCAGTGGGGTCCAAACATCCTGGACTCTTGGGCCCTTGTTCTCCCTGGTCCCCTTAGCGTATACAAATGCAGTTCTTACCTGCTGGTGCCTCACCTTCCTCCTCCTTCCTCCTCTTGGCTTCTCGGTCCTTGTCCTCACTCTGCTCTTCCAGGACATCCTGAATTGTCCGTTTTGGGAGCTGCTTCCGAGCTAGGAAAGCAAAGGGCTGGGTGTGGTTGACCTTGTGGCCTGTCTGCTTCTGCCCCACTGAGCTCAGACCCACCAATGGCACCCTAGAGACTCTGAGCCCCGTCCCCTTCTCTGCGTACCCACGGCCACTGCTCCAGCACAGGCCTCATCCTTCAAGCCCTTGCTGCTTACTGGCTGTGTGACCTCGAGCAGGTTACTTAATTTCTCTGTGCTTCGCCTGCCCATGTCTGAGGAATGGGAATAATCCCAACATGTAAATGCTGATGTAACATGCTAGGCACGGTACCAGCTCCAGAAGGTGCTCTCAGTGTCTCCTTGCATCCCTGGGATCTTACTACCGTGGGTTCCAAAACCTCAGAAGTCTGGAAGTGGCAGGGAATGAACTGGCCCTGGAAGTGGCCCTCCCCAGTGACCGATGGGAGTAGGTATCAACACCCAGCTGCCTTGGGGTAACTACGAGACACATTCACACTGTTCTCTATGGCACCCCACTGAGGTGGCCGACCTAATAACACATCCTGTGCTGGCTGCCTCCCCTGCCCTGAATCACTGTCTGTTTTCTGCATCTCCCAGAGGAACAACTTGCACTTGAATTAACCAACCTGAGCCCTGAAGGACAGAGAAGCCCTTCTCTCACCCTGTTTCAGAGCTTGAGAGCTTGCTTGTAAAGGATTCCAAACAGAGATGCTAACCCATGGTGAGGAGCTCACTGAAAGGCAGTTACGAGCATTCTCACTATTACCTCTCATCTAGGCCACGGCACCACCTCCTCCCTGGTCTTCCAGCCCCCAGTGGCTTTACACGGCCCCAGAGGGACCCTCCCTGCTCGAAACCCTTCCACGACTCCACATTCTCCACTTTATCCAAGATAAGGTCTTCTGATATCTACTGATACCCTACCTAATCTCTCTCCGGCTGATCTTCTAATTCTTCCCATGCCACGTAATCCACTTTCTTTTATAGCGTAGCCAAGCTAAATGGGCAGCGTTCCCAAACACACCAATCTGTGTTACTCCTCCAGGCCCTGCACATGCTGTCCAGCAGCCCTTTAGGACACAGCTCAGTGTCGCTGCCTCTGAGAAGAATTCCCTGACACGCCCCCAGGGCTGACCTTAGTGTCTGCCCTGAGCTCCCAGCACGACCTGAGCCACTGTTACTTCATCACGATCCCCTTCATGTAGGCCTGACCCTGTCACACCCGGCTCACAGGCCTACACCACCGCCCCCTAGCACCCCCAGGACGAAGCCCAGGCTCGTCAGCCGGGTGTGCAAGGCCCTTTGGGATCCAGCCCCCCACTCTCCTCTCTAGCTCATCTCTCGCCATGCACTATTCTCAAACTCTCCCTGCTCCCCAAAGCACATGTGATTCTCCAGAAACACTGAAGGGCGAGTCCCCAAACATGCCACGCTGTTCCCATCTCATGGCCTTTGCACGTGCCATCCTTGTCTGAAACACCTTCTTCCACCTGCCCTTTCTCAACATAGCACCCTAAGCCATCCTGTAAGACTCGGCTCAGACGTCACCTCCTCTGGGCTGGCTGACTTCTGAGTTCCCAGAGCACCCTGAGTTACCAATAGCACCTATGGAAAGATCTGGCAAGCCATGTAATCTTAACTTTCTAGAAGCCACATTAATGAAAGGAGGGAAAAAACCCAGGTGAACTTGGTTTCAATAATATATTTTACTTAATATATCCAAAACAGTATGGTTCCAACATGCTTTCAATATTGTTAACATCTTTTTCTATGCTAAGTCTCCAAAATCTGATGAACTCACTGTGTATCTCAATTCGGACACAAAATTTTCATCAGAAATACTTGATCTGTGTTTAGGTATCCCAAGTTGTTCTGAAAATACGAGCAAGTCTTCACTAACTGAATCAAGTACCAGCTTTTGAATGTAGATTTAATTAAAATGATATGACAGTGAAGATTCAGCCCATCATAGCGGCCACGTTTCAAGGCTCAGCAGGCCAGGACGGTTGTGCTGCTCACACCACCCTGCATTACATGTGGGTCTCTCCCCCATCCTTCCCCAGTTCCAAACCTTCCCAATTCCCCTTGGGACAAAGATGCTGTTCCTCAGGCTGTTTTTCCAGAACCTTCTCACATCATGGCTCATCATCCCCAACCCTACGCTCTCTGTGCCAGCCCACCAACCCATTCGAGGTCCTCAAGGGCCTTCTCGACTTGTACTGTCTCCCTGCCTAGGACTCTATTCCCTTCTTCTCTCCTGGCTGTCTTCTTTGTCCTTCAGGGCTCAGGTTGGTTAATCTCTCTTCTAGAAGTCTCCTTTGAGCAGAGGCCCCGTCCTTGTGTTCCCACTATGAGCAGTGCAGCCTCCACCACTGCACATAACAACTGTGGGCTGCGCCCAGTTCTGAGCATTTTACAAGTGTTAACTTTTAACTCTTCTGACATTTCTGTGTGGTAGGTACTGTAATTATCATCTTTGTTTCATAGATAAAGCAGCCTAAGCTCAGAGACTGTAAGCCATTTACCCAAGATCACACAAGACGGATGGCAGAGCTGTGCTCTTATCCACAACACCAAGATCAGAGCTGTTGTAAGGATGTCCGCCTGGACCAGAAATCGAAGTGGGGAGAAAGACAGGCAGCTGAAAGGGCAGGAGCCCGTGTGTCCTTACCTGTGCGGCGCTTCAGGATCCCTAGTGGGGAGATGCCCATGGGAGAGGTGTCAGAGAGGGAAGAGCTATTCTCAGGAGATGTGGCAGGACTAGGAGGGGAGACTTTCAGGCAGTCTGGGGCAGGTTTCTGGAAGAAAAAAGAAAGAGTAATTCTAGAGTGAGGTGGGGAAAGGAAGGACTACATTTCCCAAACTTTTCTCTATGCCTACCCTCCTTTCTGGCCCCATGATTCCAGCCTCAACTCAGGCCTTGTCTTCTCTCACCTGGGCAATCACTCCACCCTCCAGTATAGTATAATGGTCCCAGATTCTCCCATCATAGACTCCAATAACAATTCTGCTTTCTAAAGTAACAGAATCTTTGATGGTTGGCTAAGCATATGATGTCTCAAGTAAAGACTATACTTCTCAGCCTCCCTTGCAGCTAGGTATGGTCATTGGCCTAAAGACTCCATTTCCCAGCCTCCCTTGCAGCTAGGTATGGTCATTGGCCTAAAGACTCCATTTCCCAGCCTCCCTTGCAGCTAGGTATGGTCATTGGCCTAAAGACTCCATTTCCCAGCCTCCCTTGCAGCTAGGTATGGTCATTGGCCTAAAGACTCCATTTCCCAGCCTCCCTTGCAGCTAGGTATGGTCATTGGCCTAAAGACTCCATTTCCCAGCCTCCCTTGCAGCTAGGTATGGTCATTGGCCTAAAGACTCCATTTCCCAGCCTCCCTTGCAGCTAGGTATGGTCATTGGCCTAAAGACTCCATTTCCCAGCCTCCCTTGCAGCTAGGTATGGTCATTGGCCTAAAGACTCCATTTCCCAGCCTCCCTTGCAGCTAGGTATGGTCACTGGCCTAAAGACTACATTTCCCAGCCTCCCTTGCAGCTAGTGGTAATAAGCATCAGTTCTACACAATGGGATGTAAGGAGGAATGATGTAGATGTTTCTTAGTTCAAATAATACCCAGTTACAGTTGAGTGCCCTTTTCTTCCTGCTGGCTGAATATGGATATTCACTTGGACAAGGGCAACTAGGGATGACAACCAACAGCACAGAAGAGGCCTGGGCCTCTGACTCTGAGACTACCACATGGATCCTGGATTCTGTGCGTTCATTAGAAAGGAAAAAAAATTTCTTGCCTAAGCCACTGTTACTGTGTCCTGGTTTCAACTACTGACTTAATAACTGGCCTTGTGCCAGGTTATTAAGTGACTACTTCTCAGCTCCAAACCCATTGCTCTACAACCTCCAGTGTGATGACAGGACCAGGACTCCACAAACCTCTTTCTTTCTTTCAGCTATGTCAGACAGTGCGGACATGGGGACACGAGAGGGGACTGCATGACTGAAGGCACCGCAGGCTTTCCTGGGGCAGCTGCTGGATTGAACTAATAATTTTTCCAATGCTTCCAGGGCCTGCTATGTGATGCCCCATCAGATACCAGCACCTCCTTCCCAGGGCCCCCTTGCTCAAAGATCTGAGCCCCAGGCTCTCAGGGCACCTTCTCCAAGCTCAGAGACCCCCGCAGCCACCTGCCAGTATTCCTGGCACAGAGTCTGAGTTTCAGCTCCACAGCCACGGGGATGGTAGTGGCATCCTGCAGTTGCCACCTCCGTGATGCCTCAAGTTCTCTTTTTATCCCTTCAGTTACCTAGTTAACAAGTGCATGCTTAGTTGACAATTCTTTACACTGAATTCCCTCTGTTTGAATCACTGGTGTGGTTTCTGTCCATTGAGACCTTGATGAATACATGTCTCACAGGGATATTTCAAACACTGCCCAGGACCAAGCTACCTCTAGCTCTTGTTTACTCAAAACCTTCCCATAGCTTCCTAGCAGTCCCAAGGCAAAGTCTAAGATCCTAAAGGCATCCATGTCCTAATCCTTGGAATTAGCTAATGGCAATCAAGGCTGTTAATCAGCTGACCTCAAGATAGGGTGATCAGCCTGGGTTATCCAGGTGGGCCCAAGGTAGTCGCAGAGTCCTTAAAAGTGGAAGAGGAAGGCAGGAGAAGACAGTCAGATTGAGATGCGACCATCAAAGAAAGGCACAGAAGGAGGCAATGCTGTTAGCTTTGAAAATGGAGAAAAGCCAGCCTCTAGAAGCTGGAAAAGGGAAGGGAATCGATTCTCCTCTGGAGCCGCCAGAAAGGAATGTGGTCCTGCTGACTCCTTGATTTTAGTCCTGTGACACCCATTTCAGACTCTTGACTCCCAGAACTGTAAGCTAATAAACTTACATTGTTTTAAGCCATTACGTCTGTGGTAAATTGTTACAGCAGCAAAATGGAAAGCTAGTACAGGTAGTCAGGAAAGTTTCAAGAAGGTGATATTTGAGCAAAGCCTGAAAGAAAGTGAGGGATCGAGCCACATGTGTATCTTGGAAAGGGAGTTTTAGGCAGGGAAAAGAGCAGGAGACCCAGAGGTGGAGCCCACCTAGCGAGCATGAGAAGTGGGATAGATGGAGCGAGCAGAGGAAAACGTGTCGATGAGGTCGAAGACTGTCAGGCAGGGGGAGACAGGCAGATCGTGAGGGGCCTGGTGTGTCTGTGCAAGGCCTGGCTTGGCCTACGATGGTCACATCAATCAGAGCTTCCCACAGGGAGTGACACGACCTCACCAGTGACACACTGAGAAGTGCTGCACTTTGGATGTTACCCACAGAGCAATGAACAAGCATTAAATGACTTTTAAACAAGGGAAGGAAGCGATCCAGCATATTTGGAGAGGATGAAAAGCCCTCTGGCCACAAGAGAGACTGCATATACTTCTGAGCTCTTATTTCAAATCAGGCATTATTCTCGGATCTGTATGTGAATTGACTCATTTCATCCTCCCAGCCACCCCATGAGGAAGGTGTTACCAGGAGCTGCGTGTTACAGGCAATGCAACTGAAGGATAGGGAAGTCAAAGAGACTGCTCAAGGTTCCAGGCAGGGCAGGGGCAGAGTTAGAACCAGGTCGTCTGTCCCCCAGGCACAGCCACTAAACTCATCCACCTCCTGGGAAACGTCTCCATAATTCTCCTGAGCAGCTGCTGCACTCAGTTCCAAAGGCTAATGGGAATTACAGTTTCTTCTGGTAAAAGTAGGCAGGCTAATGGGGACCTACCTTTCCTTTGGGGGGAGTCAGGGCTTCGTCGTCCTCCTCCCCTTCGCTGCCCAAGACCCGGGCTGCCTTCCTCCCTGGCCTCTTCACTGGGGAGTCGTTATCGGGCACCACTCCATTCCACTCCTTCAGCGCCGTCCTGGACAGTGGGAAAGGTGGGGTGGGCGGGCACACGGCAGACAGAGTGAGGCATTGCCCTGAACACTCCAGCTTCTTCACTATGTTTCCTTCCCCTCCTTTCCTTTCAATGCATTCAATGAACATTTTCTAGATGCCTCCTTGGCAAATACTCTATCATCCAGCCATTCATCCGTCTACCACTCCATCGCATCTCCAGAGGCCCCCTGAATGCCCACCCTGTGACGGGTGATGCTGAGGAGCAAATGGAGTCCCTGCCTAGGGCAGAGACTGGCCTCCGACATTCATCTGGAGACTTTCTTTCTTTTAGTAATAAAAGCTCCTGAGTTTTGGCAAGGTACATAGTCACCCAGCTATGGACTATGTTTGCCAGCCTCCCCTGCGGCTACGCACGGCCACGAGATGAGTTCTGAGCAATAGTGTGTAAGTGGCACGATGGACACATGCAACTTGCTCCTGACTACTAGTGTCCATGTCCTCGTAGCCCTGGACCTCAGACTCACTTTGGCAATGAAGATGAGGGACTCTGGATCTGGGACAATCTAGTGGTACAGAGTCACCTACCTGCCCTAAATGGCCTGAACAACTCAGAGATAACGGCAACTTTTATTTTAACTAAGTCACTGTGACTTTGTTTACTGTCAGAGCAGCTCAATTACTTTCCTGACACTGGCTCTGAGGACCTCCCAGTCTGGCGAGGGACAAAGTCACGGCCTATCACAAAATTTCTTTTGGGGCTCAAGACATTTTGAATGAAGTTTTTAATACTTGCAACCAAGAGGATTCTGACTGCTAAAGGAAAAAATTCACCACGTCCCGGCCCCACTGCATACTTTGGAGGGGGCTCCGTCTCTCTGCTGCTGTTGGATGCCTCCTTCTCAGGCTTCTTTGCTTTACCCTCTTTCTTGGGGTGGAAAAATGACCTTGAGGAGCATAAGAGGGGAAAAAAGGGAATGATAACAACACCAATACCCCATCTACCCATGCAACACCCTACAGCTTCCAACACCCTTTCCCATCCCAGCATGTAAGAGGATTTTAAACAACCCCTTTGACTGACAAGGAAAATGAGGCTCAGACAGAGGAGGCAACACTCTACTTATTTTTCTGTCCTGACTCATCTGAGAGATACAACACACCCCAATTTTCATCCAACAGATATTAACTGAGCACTTATTATGCACCAGGGCCTTTCCTGGGCCTGAGGGATTTGGCAGTGACCCAGACACATTAAGTCCCTGACCTCAAGAAGCTAACCCTCAAGGGGAGGGGGCAAATATTAAGCAAATAACTAAATATAAAATTTCGGGAGGTGCAAAGTGCTCTGAAAAATATAAATAAAGCAAAGTACCTTCCAATTTACTTGAGGTCACCTAGACTGAGGAGCTTGATTCCAAAGGAGAAAGTACTAAGCGGGAAAAATAGGAACTTCACGGTGAAGAGGCCTGGCTAACACTCCCCTATCCAAGTGATGAAGGTCAGCTGTGCGTGACGTCACAGAGATGTTACGCACCTCTGACACGAAGCAGTATCTTCATCTTTCCAAAAGCCCATCACCCTAGCCTCATTATGATAATAACAAAAAAAACTGGTCAAATATGAACGATAATGCGTAGAGTTTAATTAATGGTACTATACTGATGTTGGTTCCTTAGTTGTTAGAAATGGGACCATAGTAATGTATGATGTCAACAATGGAAACTGGGTGAAGAGTATATAGGAACTCTGTATCATCTTTACAACTTTTCTGTATATCAAAAATTATTCTAGGGCAGGTGCGGTGGCTCACCCCTATAATCCTAGCACTCTGGGAGGCCAAGGCAGGTGGATCCTTTGAGCTCAGGAGTTCGAGACCAGCCTCAGCAAGAGTGAGACCCCGTCTCTACTAAAAATAGAAAGAAATTAGCTGCATAGCTAAAAATATATAGAAAAAATGAGCCAGGCATGGTGGTGCATCCCTGTAGTCCCAGCTACTCGGGAGGCTGAGGCAGGAGGATTGCTTGAACCCAGGAGTTTGAGGTTGCTGTGAGCTAGGCTGACGCCATGGCACTCTAGCCTGGGCAACAGAGTGAGACTCTGTCTCATTAAAAAAAAAAAAAAAACATTCCAAAATAAAAGTTTACTTAATCTGTGAAAAAACAGAAAAAGAAAATAAAGCAAAGCAAGCAGACAGAAAGCAATCTAAGGTGTTATCAGCCCTAGATAGACCATCCTCAGATTTCTCATGATATGAGAAAAATGTAATGCAGGATTGGCATAAGCCACCATTTCCCAAGTTTCTGTGGTGAATATCCAGGTCTAGTTTGTCTACAATCCATTCCCTGATTCTCTTGCTCTGGTAACAGCACCCAATTTTCCTCCTGGGGTGCCTTTTACCCTGATTTCTCTCAAAACACAAGAGTAGAGTGGGCCTGCCCTTTTACCACAACCTGCCCTTTTACCCACAACCCAGGCTGGCCAATCAGAGCTCTGCATATCTGTGGCTGCAGTGGCTGGTTCAGGAGAGATCCTATGTGACCCAAGCTGGGCCAGTGAAACTTGACTTTAGATATTGAGACAGCTGGGAGGGAGACAGCCTCTTTCCACTGGGATCAATAACCCAGGGAGAGTCCCCCTGAGACACAAAAACACTGAAGCGAGCTGAGCCGAACAATGGAGAGAAACAGATTCCCAGTGACAAAGTTCTGGCAACTGGATCCAAACAAGCCTGAGGCCATTTACTCTAGAAGGTTTCAACTACATAAGCCAAGTAATTCCCTTTCTTTTTTTCCCTGAAGCCAGCTGGTGTTAGCATGAGGTTTCTCAGCCTAGACCCTACTGATTCTTTAAGCTGAATCATTCTTTGTTGTGGGGGGCTGTCCTGAGCCCTGCAGGATGTTTAGCAGCATGTCTGGCCTTCATCCACTAGATGCCAATGGCAAACCTCCCTTTTCCTAAGTTGCGACAATAAAAAATGTCTCCAGACACTGCCTGATGCTGAGCAAATTTGCTGCTGATTGAGAACCACTGGGTTAGGGTTTCTGTCCCTTGCAATTAAAAAGTTATGTTCAATACACTAATGTCTTCCATATTCCACTCTCCATTATCCATATTACTCAACTCCTGGAAATTCCAACTTGAAGTCTAACTTGAGTTTTCTTTTTTTTTTTTAAAGGCACAGATTTAGAGAAGGAAGCAGAGAACTTGGGGAATTTAGGACTGAGGGGTATGGCAGGGCCCTTACATTATACTTCGCTGCATGTTGCCGTCAGAATTCTCTCTCCCTGTCCAATTCTTCTCTTCTCCTGTCAGCTGTTCTCGAAATAGGAATCCAAATAGCTGGTGTGGATATTGGTTGCACAGAGATCCAAACACATAAAACCCCTTTTTCAGAAAGGAAAAAAAAGAAACAAAAACAAAATCAGAAACATGATTGTTCAAGAAGAAATTCCTGTTCTTATTAATCAAAACAATTTGCTAGTGAGATTAATTAGTGAAGAATAAAAGTCCCTAAGATGCCTTCTTTACCAGATGGAGCCTGCTTTTATCAAGTACAGAGAACACACTGAGGGCCTGAAGGGTTTATTCAGTTTAGGGAAAGTTAAAGTTAGTGAAAAATTGTTTTAAGGTGATTATATAATGTCCTAAAATGACTACAAAACATGGCAGTTCATAAAATTGTATCCACTGGTCTACATAAATCACGTGTGAAACAGTTTTTAAGGTATGTTGTTAATAGAAACAGAGGGCAGAACATCGTGGAGAGCACGCTACTATATTGTACAAGAAAGAAATAATATAAATGTATCCGCTTGCATATGCACAGAACATCTCTGCTGGGAAACAAAAACTGGTGATGCTGCCATCTTGGGAGCGACAGACACTGGAGACTTTTTACCATGCACCCTTTGTGTTCAGAGCCATCTGAATATGTTACACCTTCAAAATATAAATTTTAAATTAAGTGTATTTTAAAAAATGAATCTATTACTTAATGAAATTGACAACAGTCACTAGGGTTTCTACAGTTCAGAGTAACCCTAAAGGAAGGGTTCTTAATCTGGGTCCACAGAACATACCCACCACCCCCTAGACGTCCAAAAGAATTCAAGAAATGAATGAAATTTGATGGGAAAGAAATTACAACTTTAGTTTTGCAAACATCTAACTAGAATCAAGCCTTTCCTTCTATTATAAATACAGATATTAAAACAAAGAAGTATTAGCAGGACCTCTGGGTGGACTACTGGAATCTTTTTTGGTCCCTCTAGTTTTCCGAAATCGGTGCTTTCTGACCTGCACCCCAGGCCTGAGTCTGCACTTCTCTCCCACAGCCTCAGCCAACACAGACCTGGCACCAGGAACTCAGACTCAATCTTGGAATCAGAAAACTCCAAAGAAGGTGCCTCAGGGGCATTTGGGGAGCAAGCAGTAAGCCAGGCTTTTCACAAGGAAGGTAGGTTAGGGACTTAGCCACCAAAATCCCCGAGGGGACAGGAGAGAAGGGAGTATCAACTACTATGATCACTATTATTTGAGTGCTTACTCAGCTAGGTACTGTACATTCTCAGTTTTATTGAATCTCCACAATCCTGTTACAGATAAGGAAACTGAGGCCCAGAGAGGTTAAAGGGACTTGACCCAGCTCTATTAAGTTCCACCCCAGATCTGCCTGCCCCTCCCCCACCAGCTTACCTCATAACCATTAGACTAAGCTGTGAGGGAAGGAGGAAGAAATGGGCATTTACTAGGAAGCCAAAGTGAAGTTTGACAAGCTGATCACATTCTCAAACATTCTCAGTCCTCAAGCCAGCCCTTAGAGAGGTGAGGTCATCCCCACATCTCCTTGGACTTGCTCTCCAATCCCCTCTGCGAGCAAGACCAGGACTTTTTGAACATGGTGACAGCTCTGGACACGGCCATGAAGCGGATGGACGCCTTCAACCAGGAGAAGGTGAACCAGATCCAGAAGACCGTGATTGAGCCCTTAAAAAAGTTTGGCAGCGTCTTCCCGAGCCTCAACATGGCGGTGAAGCGGCGGGAGCAGGCCTTGCAGGACTACCGCAGGCTGCAGGCCAAGGTGGAGAAGTACGAGGAGAAGGAGAAGACGGGGCCGGTGCTGGCCAAGCTCCACCAGGCCCGAGAAGAGCTCTGGCCTGTGCGGGACGACTTCGAAGCCAAGAACAAGCAGCTCCTGGACGAGATGCCCCGGTTCTACGGCAGCAGGCTCAGCTACTTCCAGCCCAGCTTCGAGTCCCTGATCCGGGCACAGGTCGTGTACTACTCCGAGATGCACAAGATCTTTGGAGACCTGACCCAACAGCTTGACCAGCCGGGCCACTCCGACGAGCAGCGGGAGCAGGAAAACGAGGCCAAGCTGAGCGAGCTCCGAGCCCTCTCCATCGTGGCCGACGACTGAATTCCCGTTGCTTTCAGAGGACTCCTGGGACACACAGCCTCTGTAGTCCTTGTCCTGTGCAGGGCAGGCTCTGCTCCTCCCGCAGGCTGGGGTAGGGGCGGCCCCAGTTGACCTTGGCAGCCCTTAGCAGTGAGTGGCTTCGTCCCGCAAGCTGCAGCCTCCCCCACAGCCCCAGACGCAGGTAAGCGGTGTAGGAGCCCAGAGCTTCGCTTCCAGAATTACCGTCCAAAGTGCGTCCAGGCCTAGGGCCAGAGCACACTGTAGCCCCTCGGAGGGCGTGGGCTCCGCCAGCTCAGCTGAGGGTCTTCGCCCTGCCTGCGCGGCGGGATTGTATCTACCTCCAGAGACCCCAGCCAGGGACCCTTGTTGCCTTTTCACTTCAAAGACTCTTTCCTAGGAGAGACCACAACCCTGCCTGGGTGACAGAGAGCAGACAGGCTGGTTCAGGTTCCTGAGGTAACTAAAGTAACTGCCCCACCACACAGAACGTCACACATCAATTCACAGGCCTCAGGGCACAACCGTGGGTTTGTCTCTCACCTGGATATGTGGGATTTTATTTTTTCAAGTAAAGTTTTCACTAAAATGTC